>VUQG01044881.1:0-15448 GCA_015106755.1 Etia nguti | reverse complement strand
CTATCTATCTATCTATATATCTATCTCTCTCTCTCTCTCTACATATATATATACACATATATATACACACACATACACACACACACGTACACACGTACACACACACACATATGTACACACGTACACATATATATATACATATACATACATACACATATATATATACATATACATACATACACATATATATATACATATACATACACACACATATATATATATACACACATATATATATATATATATATATATATATATATATACACATATATATACATATATATATATATATATACATATACATATATACATATATATATATACATATACATATATACATATATACATATATATATACATATACATATATACATATATATATACATATACATATATACATATATATATACATATACATATATATATATATATATACATATATATATATATATATATCTTTGAGCAGCTTCTCTGACTTTGATGATGGGACAAAGATTATTATACTTACATTTTTTAAGTAAGATTTCCTTTTCATCAGAGCTGTAGTCAACATTTTAGAATTACTGAATTAAAGGAGTCCAGCTTCCCTTGACTAATAAATGATTATTCATTTCAGTGAAATATCTTAGGGAAAAGTATGGTTCCTTGCAGTTCTCCAAACTAAATCATTATCGTTTTATGTTCAAACATAAAATTCTAAATCCTATTCCATTTAGAAGTTCATTTTGGGACATAATATGTCCCAGTATATTGAACTATTCCATATCCTTCTTTGGTAGTACAAAATCCATAGATTTTTACTTTTGTCATTTTAAATGTATTTAAGTTTATGCAAACAGATATGAAAAAATATCTACACTGTAACAAATGGACTTGTTAAATTAAAGTACTTGTGATGAGATTTCCCATCATGACAGATTTCCTACTGTAATCAACAACAACAATTCCTTGTAAAAACATATAGTAGTACTCTGCCATATGGATTATAATCTTCACTGTAAAATCAGGTGTTTGATCTACATCAAACTATTAAATTACCATGCCAACCACCTTATTACTTAATTAAAACAGGAATGGTGCTCTATTCAACAATCACTCTAAGCAGTATGGTTCCACTGAATACTGATTATGCTACAGTAATCTCAGTTATGGTGGTAAAGGCTAGCTAAAACTTACCCACATGTTCACAAAATAAAAATGAATTAATTTCTGTATGTAACCAGATTTTTTTGTTGGCATATAAAACCAAGTAACACTGGTTACTGATCAAGTCAAGAAACTCTACGATCATCAGAGGTGGAAAAAGTACAGACATTCTTTACTTAAGTTGTAGTACAGACATACTCAGGTTAAAGTTAAAGTACTGATTCAACTTCCTTACTCAGGTAAAAGTGAAAAAGTACAGGCTCTAAAATGTACTCAAAGTAAGAAAATAAAAGCAGCCTCCACACGTAAACAGACAAATGAGTACAGTTGGAGTTTAAAGTGAGTTTTGGCAGGTGGGTGAATCGTAAGATTGAGTGTATTGTGTCAGTGATGGGACAAGAATCACAACTCACAATAATTTACATTTTACGCTCCAGTTAATTTTCTCTGTGTACAGGCTGTGATCAGCTGACCTGTGCTGCTGCTGCAGCTCTGAGGTTTACTGCTCTTTTTGGATTCAACCTTAATTCGACAAGATGTAACCCAGTATTTCACTGACACCCAGCACAGCCACTGTGCACCATATTACTATAAATGCACCAGTGTACAGAAAGCTAACCTATTTATCCTGCGCTAAACTGCTGAGTATTTTCATGAAACCTTTGAATAACACTAAGCAAGTACACACTTAAGGTTGTTTTACAGGAGATTTCACAATATGAAAAAAACCTCCACAAAATATATAAATTCGCTTTTATTAAAAAATAAGGACATGCGCAAACTTAAAATTTTCAATTTATCAAATGCCGGCATTCCTTACCTTTAAATATAAGCTCTCTTCTTTCTCTCTTGTTCTGTCTTTATTACATCTTTCTCCATGCCTGAGTTAAGTCATTTCACACACTCTTCTCTCCCTGTGAAATATAGCAGCTGTACCCTTTAGCTAACAGACACACTGTGTGAATGACTGCACAGTAATGGTTTTTGTGAAATCTGATATTTGTTTAGATGACAGAAATGTTGAATTTGAAATTACCTGCCACTTAAAAAAAAGTTACTACCTCTATGCTCGAACTGCCTTTGAACTGCTAGCTTGATGCTGAAACACCGCAACTGCAACTTATGGACGTGTTCACAGAAAAGCCAGTTCCGGATGATTACGAGCATACCCCTGAATGCAGTAGCGGATTTTGATATGTCTCTGTCAACGCATTTTGGGCAGTTTGTTCAAAGTTTGTCCATTCTGTGCTCCAGATGGGTTCATTGCGTTAAAAATTTTAATCGCGTTAATCCTGATGACGGCGTTAATGCGTTAACTTTGACAGCCCTACAACAAACACAAAAACTGAAGACATTATGATATAGATTTATAACTTACACCGATGTGTTTTCTAAATTCTATCACATGCATATACGCCAAAAGTGAGTGCGAGGGCCCTCGGTGCGCCTGCTGTGTGCTGCTGCTCACACACAACCTGTCGAAAGGGGAGGGGCCGTGCTGCTTCCAAATAGAGCACATTTCATTCATAATGTTGTCAATCCAAGCCCATTATGTATTAATTATTTTTCCTGAGTTGTGCGAAATCCCAGAAAAAAAAAAAACCTATACAATGTGTAGGTCTATTAGTCTATTAGTTTATGCTGTGGGGTTGGGTGCTTATACTGGAGTACAAAATTACTGATGGAAGATGGACCAGAAAATGTCAAAGCCATCAGGTCCTCAGTTTAGAAAAAAAGAGAAAAGAAGAGGAGAAACGAGCAAAAGATACAGGTAAGCAGATGTGTCTTTGGATAATGGAAGGTCTTATGTATCCTGAAACAAGATAACATTCATTAGTAGCGATTGGAAAAACTTCTGTTTACCTTCGTTAGCCACTTGGCTATGATAGTAGACAGTAGACAGACAGTAGACACTGATGTGGCTTATTGAATCTTTTTACTGTGTTCAGCATAATATTAATTAGCCATTAATTGTAAGAGGTGTATTGTTGATTTGTCTGCTATTCTCAAAGTATGATGAATTATAATGACTGTTTGTTATCCATTTGCATGCTCTCTCTCTCACTGTATAAAATATTTATCTGGTTAAATTTAGTATGGTTCCAACAACAGTTTTCACAGTAACATATGTTAATGTACAATCCTTGTACAATCCTTAATATGTTTGTGCATGTGTATGTGTGTGTATGTGTATGTGTATGTGTGTGTGTCGGGGGGACAGGGGGCAGCAGAGGGAGTGTTCGCCCAGGGCACCAAACAGGCCAGGACCACCCCTGCCTGAATGTATGCATAAATTTTGTGTTTGCGTCTTGTATCCCTTTCTATGAGAATAGTACTGGTTATGGATACACCAATAGGATTGTCTTTATTACTTTTTTCTCCATTTAGGCTCAAAACAGTTTGATGTATTTTTATTCCCAATATATTGGCTCGGAGTAAAAATAAAAGGTTGTCAGAAAAACAAATACTACTGTAAAAGAGACATGAAAATTCTACTTAAGTACTGTAACAAAGTATTTGTACTTCATTACGTTCCACCTCTACTGATCATGAACTGGACTGAGCTGCCTTTTTAACACCCTGCCAAATTGTTACTAGATTTAACACCACTCTTACCCATTCCGTATTTGTCACAATTGCACAAAGGACTTGAGTAGCTTTGTTATATTCCAAAACTTAGACATTAAATATGACAACCAAACACCGTCAGAATAATCAGACACCATTATTCCCAAAAGAAACTGTATGAACAGAAATTTTTAAGTAATAACAGCTTTGGCCTTGAATGATTATAGTCTATATCAAGTCTAAATGCATTCAAATGGCAATCATTTGTTCCCTGCAGTCATTCAAAGGATTCATTTATTTCTTCTGTATTAATTCTTTATTTAATACCACAGATAAAAGAATATAACTACAAATGCAGGAGTAAAATTATGTATGTTGGTGAGAAAAGTTATCACAGTAAAGAGAGCTCTAATTTTAAATGAATGATGCATCACAAATTAGCAAATTGTCTTATATCCCTCAAAAAGATATTTTCAAATGTGTGAGCTGATGTTAAATTTCTTCTGTCTAAATGGAAATTGCATATTATCGCTCAGATTCGATGCTTATTAAATGCCTATAAAAGTCAGATGCATTGGATTTTCGGTTTGGTCATTAAGTAATTTGAATATTTAGTGCACAACTGTTATGGTTTCGACATCCATTAGACTTTGATAAAATAGCTAGATAAGTAAAAAAAGGTTGGCTCTGAATGAAAGGACAAAGGGTCACAGAAATAAACACAATTCCTTTATAAATAATTGAGATTCACACCGCACTTCAGCCCAGTCTGCCTCGTTGGTTCTTGAGAAACGAACTGTTCTGAAGGACTACCGAACAACTTTACTTTGGGAAACTATGTGCATGATAAACAGAAGAATTGCAGAGAGCTTCTGTTTTGTCTGGGTGATTCTACTGATCGAAAGGATTAGGTATATATGCCAAAGCAAACACATCACGGATATATTTAAATTACATTTGATCGGCAGGATTTGGCTTTGCATCACATTTAGACAGTAATATCAGATAGAAAAGAGTGTTGTGACTGTGGAGAGAGAGAAAACTTGTATTTTTTTAATTTTTCAAACTTTATTTTTAGTTATTTTGGTTTGGGCCTTCTTTGGTATTATACTACAAGAAGTCTGGAGCCTGAGCTACTAAGCAAATTCAACAGGATATTTTTTTTAAATCCGGCTTCACTTAAACTCAACATTGATAATCTCCGTAAGCAACATTGTCCAATCCAGGGTTTCCAAATCCTGCTATGAGTGTAAACATGGATAAGTCTACTAGCAGCAGAAGACATATCTTTATCAAATCCGGGAGTAAAAGAATGTGGATTTCTTATTGATGCTTGTCAAATAAACTACACACCCTTTTACTATCTACAAATAGAGATCCACTGGGGTTTTCCAGGAATGGTGATGATATTTTCCAGAAAATTGATTGGGAATAAGTGCTGGTTTGCTGTTTCTGTGGCTTTGTATGCCAGTTAACACCTTTGTAACCTTGAAAATCTGAGGCTAAACACAAAGCTACCTTCCTAAACCCTTACCAAGGAGCTGGTGGTGGATTTCTTTGGATTTAAAAAAAAATATATATTTATTTTTAATAACCTAATAATTGTACTATTTTTTTCATTATATTGTAAACTGTTTCTGGAATCTCCATGCTTCACCTGCCTGTCACTTTGCTGCTGGAGCCCCTGAATTTCCCTAATGAGGGAGAAAAAAGGATATTTCTATTCTATTGTAATCCTACTTTGTCGTACAGGCCTCTGGCATCAATCCTAATTTGTCACAAATGGAAGGACCATTTGGTATCACAATTTAAACCAACGGATAATATAAAGACATTATTTTTCAACACACAAAGAAAGCTTGTAGCATGTTTCTGCCCTAAACCAAAGTACACTATGACATCTCTTTGAGAGGCCAGCAGTTTTTTTGTGTACTTACTTTTTTCTTTTTTTTTTTTACAAAATAGTAGTTTTCGATGCTCTGAGATGTATTGCATTTATATTTAAAGTACGCTATCATTCATTCATGACATTCTTAAGAGTAAAACTCTTGGAATTCTCTACCTGGATGTTCTTATGTAACACTGCTTTTACAAGGTGGTCTGTGATACAGGCATAGTGTGATTTTTGCCCAACAGCTGTGTGCGTGTGTGTGTGCATTGAGTGACCCCCTTGTTCAGGTTTTCTGAACATCAGCAGGATGCATTTTGGGGTCAGAGAAAGGCCAGAAATGAAAACAACAGTATCACCGACTCTTTCCATATTCATGAAGGAAATGGTAAATGTAAGCAAAAGCTGTTCGGCCAGAAACGATCACACAGCAGTTTGCATTTTTGCATTAAATGGAATCTGCTCCTAGCTTGATCTTGCCTGTCACATGTTGTTAAAACAAGTGGAATACAGATCCAAGCATGAAATTAAGACATTTATCAAGAATAGATGCTTAATTATAAAAAGAACTTTACGCAGCAACGGAATAAGTGCAAGCTGAAATAAGTTAAGAATTTAAACAGAACAAAAGCAGAAAAGACAGTTTGTTCATATATATATATATATATATATATATATATAATAGATAGTATGAAAACTGCTACATGAAGTTGAATGAATGATTAATTTGCTAATAACTAGTTCATAAATCATTATTTCTACATCTTTTGTATGTAGGCAGGTTTGGTGGTTTAAATGTTTGTTGTTTCAGCAATAGAAAATACAGCATTTTATTCCATAAAGTACTTCTTTGTAGAACAAAACTCAATGGCATTGACATGAATGATGTGAAAATGTTAATATCGTTTCATTACTGTTAACAACTAATTCAATAATGTTAAATTAAACATCAGTTTATATCTTATACTTGTTTTACCTAACATTATCATTAATGTCATTGACATAATTGCCGTGGGCATTTTCTTTTTTTTTTTTATCGTGGAAAAAGTATTAAATAGGCCTCACCAGGTCATGAAACTGCTTGTCAGTCAGTTGTGTAATTACTTCTGAGCCTATGAGAATAGGGGGATATATGGTCTATAAAAAAGGCTGTAATTCAAAAACAGTTATTTCAATACTTTTGTTAAACCCTATGAATTAAAGCTGAAAGTCTGCACTTCAGTCACAGCTTGATCGCTTAAGTTAAAATCTACTGTGTTGGTGCACAGATGCAAAATTACAAAAATTATATCATCATCCAAACTCTTTTAGATCTAACTGTACATAATAATAATGTATACTTTATTGATCCCCGTGGGGAAATTCCTCTCTGCATTTAACCCATTCACTCAGTGAAGCAGTGGGCTGCCATTGGGCGCCCGGGGAGCAGCGTGTAGGGACGGTACCTTGCTCAGGGGTACCTCAGGGTAGCCGTTCTGGGGAATCGAACCCCTAACCTTCCGATCACAGGGCCAACACTTTACCTACTAAGCTATCCCTGCCCCATCTGGAGGCACTTTGATATATATTAATTCCAATCAACATGTATTAGTAAGAAAGTTATCTTAACAGTCATAAACAAAGATCATAATTTGTAACGATTATGTTATTTGCCACAACACCAGGCTGGTGCTAGCTATCCCTTGCCAAGTATCCTGCAGAAAGATTGAGCTACTGGGTATCTCACAGCTGTGCAAACAATCAATCACTGGCAATGGGAAGTGGATTACGACCCACTATCTGTGTTCATGTGCTGCTGAGAATACAGGACACAAGAGAAGAAAGTTCAGCACAGTTTCACATGAATGCCCTTATCAGAATCTTGGATAAAGTATTGTTGCTTTACTGCACAACAGTCCAGAAGGGAGCTATGTTTTGTTGTTACTGACATCGAGCACCAGATTCCCACTTGGAGACAATATCCCATAGGATTACATCATACAGATCCACTTTGGCCAAGTTTAAAACACTGATGTTGCATTATTAAAGATGTATGAGATGGTTTTGGATACAGAACAAACAAATAAACAGCTAAAGCAATAAGTTTGCTTTTCACAGTGCATCCGGAAAGTGCTCACAGTTCTTCACTTGTTTTACATTTTGTCATGTTACAGCCTTATTCCAAAACTGCAGAAGAGGATTAGGACCACTGGGGAAAAAAAATAAATTAATTAAAAAAGTTAAGATGTCTTTTTCAGAATTCTGAAAAAAACGTCAGAATTCAAAAAAAGACATCCCCACCTTTTTTTTTTTCCCCAGTGGCCCTAATCCTCTTCCGTACAAAACAGACTAAATTAATTTCACCCCCTAAAATTCCACACTAAACACAGAATAATGACAAAGCAAAAAAAGTTTGCTTAAAATTATTTTTTCATTTTTAATGATGCAAATAGATGAATATTAACTTGTAGCACATTTGTAAATTATTAAATGATTTAAAAAAATTCCACTAGATTTACAAGATACCTTCAATCAATCACAATCCACACAACATTATTGGCATAGCATCACTAAGAGTCACTAGCTGGCTAGTGTTTTCCCTTCCAAGCTGAGGTTTGATATAGTGAACTGCATTTTTGCAGTTTATGCATCAGAATTTTTTCAGACATAGTTGCAAAGCATTTACACCAGTTTATGGCTGAAATTCTGCTCTGACATGCGCTGTACACTATGGGACCTTATATATACAGGTGTGTGCCTTCCCAAATCATGTCCAATTAACTGAATTCACCATAGGGAGACTTAGACTAAGTTGTAGAAACATCTGCCAGATGAACATTGGAAACAGGATGCACCTGAGCTCAAAAACTGTGAATACTTATGCACACGTTATATTTGCATTTTTTCTATCTTTTAATTGATTTTTTTCACTTTGTCATTATGGGGTGAGGTGAAAATGAATTTAATCTAATTTGGAGTGAGGCTGTAACATTACAAAATGTGGAACAAGTGAAGCACTGTGAATACTTTTCAGTTGCATTGTATCTCTGCTTTAAACTCTGTTAAAGCAGTTGAGCCTAAATATTTCCAGCAAAACTCTCAAGATGATGTCTCTATATGTAAATCTTCCAGTCTTCACATTTTGTACACAAATAGTCATGTGAAAAAAAAGTGCATTGCTGGTTACTGCAGTATTGTGGTAAAAGTTACTGTAATGCACTATAGTGGACTGATACAGGTTGTGATGTTCAATATAAAGTTACATCAAGCATAGCAGACAGTCAATTTAGATTTAAGTTAATAATATTGATCAGATTGACTCACCCCCCCCAAAAAAAAAAAACTTTTTATGCTAGCTTTATAGTGTCTAGGGATGGGAAATCAGCCATAGAGCTAACGAAACATCTGCTTGCATCTTGCTGAATTCAATTGTCTAAATCCACAAAGATTTAGATGACTCACAACTTGCTTACTAAGCAAAATTTACTGCAGCTCTCAACACAAGTTATTATGCAATTTATCTCTAAGAAATTCTTTTCCCTTATGGTTTACTCTTACACCTAATCTTAGGGTTCCTCTACATGCTAAATACTGCTTTAACTAAAACTTGAAATAATTGCTTTCTGTATAACTTTATCAGCGTCTTACATTGTTTTGGGGGGATTTTTTTTTCAATCAGGTTGAGGTCTGAACTTTGACTGGGCCATTGCACCTTGATTTCTGTGTTTTTCGGTAGTTCTATTCTAGATTTGCTTCTGTGCTTGGAAACTTTCTCTTGTTGCATAACCCAGTTTTACCTAAGTGCAGAGATTGCAAGCAGGCAATGTCCTAACCAAAACAAGTTCAACTCATCACGTTTAGTTTTCAGCAAAAATGACACTTTGCATGGCCACACATCTATACTTTGGTATCATCTGTCAGTCTTAAGGATTATTCACATCCAGATTTTCAAACCTAAGCTGTGTTTCCATGTTATTTTTAAAGAGAAATAACATTGCAACCCTTCTAAAACCAAAACCTGCAGCTCGAAGTTTTCTCTTCACAGTTGAAACTGAGACCTGCTTACTACGACCACTATTAAGCTGTGCTTGAAGCTGTTGTCCTGTGAGCCGCCTATCACACAATCTGTTAACTCTCAGAAACTTGTCCTCTGATTCAGCTGGTGCTTTGGGTCTGCTAGACCTCTTCCTGTCAGAGTTTGCTCCAGTTTCTGAGTGCCTTTTGATGGTGAAGGAAACTGTATTCACTGAAACCTTGACTTTCTTTACAATGTCTCTGTAGGAAAGACCTACATTTTTAAATGTTATGATGGTCTGTCTCTCTTCCATTGTTAATTGGCTTTTTCTCACTATTTTTCTAGCAACACACTACTCTCTGCAGTACAATACTGTTGAACTAATGCTCACAAGCATATGGTACCACAGTGTGTTTCAGCACTGCTTTTATGCAGACAGAGGAAGCTGTAAGTAATCCAGAAAAATTGGAACACCTGTAAGAATTAGTAGCACCAGCATCCAAGGCTTGATCAACCTCCATTGCTGCAGAACATCTTTAAATTATTAACCCATTTTGTGTTCCCTGATAAAGGCCTATTTGTATAATTCTGAACTGAAATGTACATTATTTTTCAGTTTTGGCTAATCTTACCTTTTTTTTTAAAACCTCTGGCAGTTCTCATTGTAATGACTTAGTTGGTAAAACGTTTTGTCCACTAAAGGAAGAAGTTCAAACCAAAGAGTCCCATTTGTGGAACAACTCCAAGCAAAGTAGAATTTTAAACTTCAAAATCCAATTTTCGGCTTGATTGACAACTGCTCTCTGTAGTTTATTACAAAAACAGCACATGACTGAGCACTTAGCACCAGCAATATCAAAACAAAGCAAGGGAGTCTCGCAGATGACAATATAAGCTTCTTATGATAATGTCGCTTTGTCTGTGATCTTGATGGCAGCCTGCAGCCACATGTAGTACTCAAACCAAACTCATTTGCCTCAGCATCTTCTGGTATATATGAGATGTGAGCAAAGATGCCTTATTTATGGATTTGAGGTAGTTGTCGTGCAGAAAAAAAATCACCGTAAATTCACCCCAAGTTATTGCGGTTCATTCATCTTTTCAAAGCATTGTCTTTCTCAGCTCTTGTGCGAGTATGAGACAATCTCCACTTGCCATGAAAGCTGCAGAATCTTCAATGGCTCTGATGTTGTAGCAAATGAGCACTGTGGAAAAGAAGAGGCGGCTCTGAGAGAGACTAATCATTGTTTGTGAGAGACAGAGGAAGACAGACAGACAGGCTGAATCAAAGAACATCAAGACAAAGACAGACCACATGCCCACATGAATTAGCATTTAAACAAGAAAATACAATCTTATCACAATGGTTTAATAAGCTGTTTAGCTTTTTATCAAGTGTTTGAGAGCATAAACATTAGACGCACAAGTGCATGGACAGTCTGCTTGGCAAAACGACAGATGAAAAGTATGAAAGAAATACAGAATTTCACATGAATATGCACCCACTTTTTTGTTCACATTGTAAATTAGTTTCACCTCTGATGCATCCAACTAATGAGTTTTCATTGACTCTTTGTGACAGGTCCTGATAGATAGATATGCTCCAGTTACTGTAATTTTATGCAATGTGGAAAGAAAGTGAGGAAGAAAAGTAAAGGACAATTTCAGGGCTGGTATCTGCCGCCAAAAATGCTGACAAAATTGGAGCAAAAGGAGCTTGGAGTGTGATGGGTCATGAAAGGCAGAGTCTACATGTCCTCTGTTTGTTATTAGACCCAAACAATGCCTCTGATTGATTGACAGATTGAGACTAACAGAGAAAGAAAAGATGAGAAAAATCTTGAGGGAATTACATCATTACACTGGAAGTGAGGAGAATACAAAAACTGTTAAAAAGAAAGAAAATATTGTGGATAACACTCTCTTCTTTTCCAGTGCAATTTTTTATTACACGAGGGACAGTTACCAAAAGCCGTTTAATTAATCAAAGCTATCTTCTATTAATTAAATTGAATAATTGAGCATATTATTCAATTTATTAACATTTTTTTCATTCCATCTCTTGTCTTGAAGAAGCGCACTTGATTTCCATTAGAGTGTAGACCTTTTTTTTTTTAAGGATGGGCATTGATTTACAAATTGTCTGCTTAGTATGCTTGCTGCTAACTTCAGTCATTAAAGCTCATCTAATTGTAGGAATGGCACTAATTTAGGAGAAAATGCCCATGGCTACAAAAAGTCTCTGCCGGTTTGATGAACACAAAGGTCGCACACAGAAATATAACTTTTTCATGATGGAATTTATGTAGCTTATTGTAGCCTCACCTTGATTTGGTGAGGGGGGAGAAACCACCTTATTTTCATTTCATCCCTTTCCAACTGCATATAGTATTAGGCAAAAGTCTTGAACCACCCCTCATTTTCTAAAATCTTTCTTGGCAGTGTGTTTGGGATCATTTTTCACCATGTCCACTAATTGATAGCTCTAGGAACTACCTGTTGTACCTTTCTCCTTACTTCCTTCATACATGCTGACATGATTTGATTAAATAAAGAAATTTCACATTTGGATTCATGCTGACGTAAGACCTGTTGCTACTGATTTTCAGTCCAGTTCTTGGCAAATTTTCCTCCTGTTTTCTTTCCTTGAGAATGGCTCTTGACAGCCACCCTTCCACTGAAGTTATTTCTAATGGAAATAAAGTAAGGACATGATATTCAGAGACTGTTCATCTGCTTTGGATAGCTTTTATTTCTTTAGCTCTGGTACTTTGTGATTCACCTCACCGGTGCAAAAACACTATGCTCTTCAAATTGCATTATCATTGGGATTTTTCAAAGATTTGACCAAAAAAAATTGGAACACATTATTTTTTTTTGTCAGTGTTTAGTATCCAACAAAACATATTCCTTTGAAATTGATCTGGTGCAAGAACTCAGCTCAAAATGAGCGTAAAACCAGGTAATGTTCAAAGAAAAAAATTACAAGTCTGTCAACAAATCTGGCTCCTTCGAAGCAAAATATAATGAAATGAGGGGTGGTTCAAGATTTTGCAGAGTACCATATACCACCACTAAGTTATGGATGTAACTATTGGTTTAAAAGCAGCTTTGCTACTCCTTCGCTTGAGATTTGCATTGATCCTTTGGTGCTCAATCAATAATAATTACAAAATAATTAAGAAAGCATATAATGACTTTGTGAACTCTTAACCCCAGTCTAATAATGGTACATAAATTTGGCTCTGAGGGCGTTGCTGGGTAAGTGGAGAGGGGGGCAAGAATACTGTAGTGGCTTTGAGTGTTTGCAGCAGATTTCAAGCAGCAGCAGAATGAGGAGAGGTGGGGGTGGAGGTGGTTTGCAGGGAGTGTGTTTCTGCTTAGGATGATGGTGGTAAGCAACACAGCTATTAGATTAGATGGTGTTTTATAGACAAAAATTATGTCCCCAAACCTATCAAAATTATTCAGTTCCATTATATAGTCTATATTTTTTCTGACATAGTCTTTGGTCATCAGATGCATACATTATTCCTGTAAACCAGATATAACAGATGAAATATTGGGTAGGTTTTTTTTTATTATTATCTCAAAGCTTTAAACTCTTCATCTGTTGCTGCCTTTGTAATTGGTAGTTTTGGGAAAAGGGCAAATCAATAAGAAATAATGACTTTTACCTTAATTGACCTCATCAGTGCACTTCATGAAAAGCTAGTGGAGTCTTTTTTTCATTTTTCTTTTTCTTTCTTTTTTTTTTTTACAGTGCTACCCAGTGGGAATCATTATAGGTGTTTCAACAGTGTTGACAATAATTCATCATTATGGGTAATTACTTAAATTCTCCTTTACTTTGCTTTTGTTGCACAGCCAAGCTCTATTAACCCTGTGAAGACTAAGTTATTGTCAATGGAAAATACCTTAACCCTTAACATCTAATCCTTAAATCTTAACCATATGCTATGAGAATGTGATGTGACTTATGGCTTTTGAAAATTGTTCTCCCATTTCTTGGCAGTCAAAGGGAGGATAATATTCTAACTAATACGCATAAACACACACACACACACACACACACACACAGGGTAATGGAAAGGGTTAAACTGAGCCAGAACAATCCAGAACAGAAGACTGGAACCTTTAATTAATGAGCAAATAAATCTGATGGTTGGTAAATATCTAATAAATATGTATTAAGTTTAATTTTTCATAGCCTACAGCTTAATTTCCTGACAACCTACAGCACTGACATACTGAACAAATTAGCAAATTATGTTGCCTCATATGATCTTGCCTACAAGTTTGCCATACATCCTGTTTTATGTCTAATCCCTGCCATGTATTATATTAGTACAGTTTTGTCATGGGAACTTACTAGTAGCTATTTAGCTAGTTATGTTTTAATTTATTATTTTTTTTCTTTCCTTATTTTTTTTTAGTTCATATTGTAAAATGCATTTTCAGTAACAATGGTTTTGGGGGGCTTTTCAAAGGTTATACAGAAAAGCAAGTACAGGCTAAACTGGGTGATCTGCAGTGTAGTTTATAGTAAAGGACAATGTTGGACTGATGTAGGGCAGGCTGTGGAGGCTGTGGAGTCTGTGGTCATTGTTAGATTAGGTCAGGGATAGCAGGCATCGATTTCAGTTTAAGCTGATGATCCACTAATTCCTAAATTCTACATACAGTCCCAATCAAAAGTTTAAGACCACATGAAAAATGGCAAAAAATCATATTTTGCATGGTTGGATCTTAATACGATTCCAAGTCCAGCTTCAGCATGCAACAAGAAGAAATGGGAGTGAGACTAAACATTTTTTGAGCATGTAATTTATTGAAAACAATGCTTAAACTGAAACAAGCTGTTTTACAGCTGATCAAAAGTTTAAGACCACACCTCCAAAGAAAACGTAAACCCCCCCAAAACAGAAATCAAAGTTCCAAACATGAACTCAGTAGAGTAGTTCCACCGTTATTGTTGATCACTTGAAAAATTTGTTGTGGCATGCTTGATGCAAGCGTTCCCATGAGGTGAGTGCAAAAGAGTTAGAGTGATGTTATTCTCCTGGAAGAAGTCCCTTGTCCTGCGGGCATTGTGTACTGTAGCGTTGTCCTGTTGAAAAACCCAGTCGTTACCACACAGACGAGGGCCCTCAGTCATGAGGGATGCTCTCTGCAACATCTGGACATAGCCAGCGGCCGTTTGACACCCCTGCACCTCCTGAAGCTCCATTGTTCCACTGAAGGAAAAAGCACCCCAGACCATTATGGCGCCCCCTCCACTGTGGCGCGTAGAAAACATCTCAGGTGGGATCTGCTTGTCATGCTAGTAATGTTGGAAACCATCAGGACCATCAAGGTTACATTTTTTCTCATCAGAGAATAAAACTTTCTTCTACCTTTCAATGTCCCATGTTTGGTGCTCTCTTGCAAAGTCCAAACGTTCAGTTCTGTGGTGTCCAAGGAGACGAGGCCTTTGAAGTCCTTTGTTTTTGAACCCCTTCAGTCTCAGATGCCGTCTGATGGTTATGGGGTTGCAGTCAGCACCAGTAACGGCCTTAATTTGGGTCGAGGATCGTCCAGTGTCTTGCCAATTGGATCCTCCGACTTAGTGCTGATGACATTTTTTGGGGTCTTCCACTTGACCTTTTTGTTCCATAACCCTCAGGATCATTTAAGAAATTCCAAAAGATTGTCTTCATTAGAGTTATATGATACTATATTTGCACTATCCTTCTGTATATTACTGTATACTACTATTCTTTATTGTATATATTGTATATCTTATTCATCTCTTCCTCTGTCTCTCTTGCTGCTTTGAGCATGTATATGACAAAAGAATTTCCCTCGGGATA
>VUQG01044878.1:0-11670 GCA_015106755.1 Etia nguti | reverse complement strand
AAAGGAGCTCCAGTCTGGACCAGGAGGAACCAGAACCTCCACAGATTAAAGAGGAGCAGGAGGAACTGTGCAGCAGTCAGGAGGGAGGGCAGCTGGGACTGAAGGAGGAGACTGATACCTTTATGGTGGCTGCTGCTGAGGAAGGAGACCACAGTGAACCAGACATGGAGCAGCTCTTCTCTCGGGGTCCTGATGCCTTTATGGTGACTGCTACTTATGAGGAAAGTGAGGAAGGAAGGAAGCAGTTTTGCTGCCAGACATGTGGCAAGTCTTTCAGTCGGCGCAGTAATTTATTGACCCACACAAAAATCCACACGAGTGACAAGCCTCATTCCTGCGAAACGTGCGGGAAGTCTTTCAATCGAGGCAGTAATCTGTTACGCCATATGAGGTCGCACACAGGGGAGAAGCCTTATGGTTGTAAGACCTGTGGGGCCAGGTTCGCTGACTCATCGTCACTTAAAAGGCACAAAGCGGTCCACACGGAGGAGGAGCTGCAAAATGTGGAAGAAAAGCTTCTTTAAAATCCTTCTGAGAAACCCCACGGCTGAGGGGCCGTGACTGTATCAGCGTTACTGCACCATGCAGCGGAGACGTGGTCGTCCTCTTGCTGTGCATCATGACATCCATCACTGAATTAGAGCTATTGACACTAGCAGTGGGAGTGGGTGTATGTTTTTGAATATAAAGGTGTGTTTTGAGGGTTTCCCTCGAGACTCTTGAAGAAAATCATGGTTATTCAGTCTGTGTGCCTATATGTGGTTCCTGTGGTAATGTCAATGAGTTTTCAGGACATTTCCACGGCAGCCTCTGTGGAATTTTGTCACAACAGTGGGAAGTGGAGAGGAAGCCACTGGCTAACAGTCCATCAGGGAAAGTCTTAAGTTTTCAACAAGCAGCTTCTAAAGTTCTCTTCCCTTCCAGAGTCAGACGACCCTTTTCACCTTTATGTCCATCGCTGTGGCTCGGGTGCTCTTCAACTTTAGTGTGGCTTTAACACGAGCTCATTTTTAGCCTGTAGTTGTTTTCGCCCACTTATCTGGGTCTCCGATGCCCGGACCTCACTCTCTCTATGCACCAGCTCGTCTGTGGAGCGGACACGCAGGTGTTCTCAGCTGAATCATGGGGTGTATACACTGTTATGTTATTGGACTCTACAGCTCCGGACCAAATGGGGTTTAAATCAGACGGCTGAGATGTGATTCAAAGACACACTTTGATTCAACGGCTGAAGCGTTACACACATTTTCATCAGGTGTATAAAAATCAGGTGTACAGCGTGTTTTTTCAGCATGGTACGCTACAGATGAAAAGAATAAAGAACAAATATGAAAATGTGTTTTTTGTTTGTTTTTTTAAAACTGCTACTTTGTGCAAGAATGCATTTTTTTTTTTTATCATTTCTTTTGTTCTTGGATTGTTAGATTTGTGAAGTAACGTACTTTATAAAAACGGAGCTTATCTGATGAGAAAAGTGTGAAGTGTAAAGCTTTTATTAGATAATCTTAGAAAAACAAGAAAAATGAATTCTTCTTAGTAAAAAATAATCAGTTTCATAACCAGTAGACTTACAGAGCATAATGCACTGACTCGAAAAAATAATATAAAACATTTTTTTTGTTTTTCTGAATTAATGCGATGCCTTTAAATCCCTGTATTCACTTGAAAGCTTGATTTCATGAGCATTATTGATTCCTCAGATTTGTTTAATGCGGTTTTATTTGGTTTAGCTTTAAAACTTTGGATGATTCTGACTCAAGAAGCAAGATTTTCATCTTACTCCTACAACCTGCCACGAATCTCTTCTGTGTCTCTTTTAGACATTTTACAGTTGGTTTTCATCTGTACGGGGCTTTTATTTTGAAACTCGGGGACACGAATAAGCCCTTTGTGCACATGCGTAGAAGAAGCAGGTTTGCAGCAGCGGCTCTCCTGATGTGCGGACCGAGCCGGAGCACGGTGTAGTATTCCCCCAGCTCAGTACTCGGGTTACTGCAGTAGTCATGTGTACTCTTGAGTATCTGAAGGACTTCATCCAGCGGAGGCTGACGGCAGCCGCGGAGGAGATCTTCAGCGAGGTGGAGAAAACCTTCGTGCAGTACGAGGAGGAGCTCGACCGTCACCGGCAGCTGGAGCGGAAGCTGCTCCGCACAGGTGTGTAAAACCTTCACGTGCCGGAAAGCTAGCGAGGAGACGTGCAAAAGCTGGTCGGCACGCGGGTGCCCGCGCGGACAGCCTGAGCCAACATGGCCGAGAGTCACAGGGTCACTTCCGGTGTCATCCTCAGTTTTGGCCCCCCTTTGGTGTCAAACCTGCGCCTATGGGCTATGCGTTGGCAGTAATGATGTAAAAGTCCGGGTCCCTGCTGTCAGTGTGAGGGATCGACAGCAGAGCTGGTTTCACACCGATTTCTGCCATCAGAAACAGTTTCACTGAGCTCGATTCTTCAGTTTGAGGGCAAATCTCCGTGAATATGGAGCTCATGAAGGATGTCGGAAGTCTGACAGCAGGTTTGGAGGTCTGTAGAAACCAGACGTCTCCTAGCAGGAAGTATAACAGCTTCTCAGACACGAGGCACATCCTGTTCTTTAAGAATCAAAAAGCTGGACGATTTCACACACATTAAAGCTGAAAGTGGAGGAAAAAACATATTTTGTTGAATTTTTAGACAGAACGAGTTCCTTTTAATATTATGTCCAAACTGTGTGATGCTGTTCTCGCTCAGTGTCGCTCTGATATCATATCAGTGTAATGCAGTGACTGTTACAGAGGATAAAATCTTCTTCCACCGTCGAACAAGATAAACCAGATTAGAACATGCTGCTGTTTTATTCTGATAAATATGCTGACAGCTCGCTGCACTCCTCCCTGCCTGAAGAACCTGAAATATATTCATAACAAAAACCTAAAATCACGGCTGAATTAAAGCAGTGTGACAATAGTATTAATGGAAAATGAAGGTGGTGTATTTTCTGAACAGCTGGTGGAGCCTCCACCTGTTTAAAAGTCCAAAAACGATTTGAGGTCATGTGTTTGGTCCTGATTCGTGTCAGTGAATGTTTCTATTTGATCCTCTCGCTGACACAGACATGCAGAAAAATAATAGTCATCTGAGTTGATTTCCCAGCAGCATCACACCAGCGGCAGGCTGAGCTGCCTATGCCGGCAGGATGGATCCATGTTTCCATGGTTACTCTGACCTCGAGGCTGATCAGATCTGCAAACGTTTTTACCTCTGTACGGTGGGAGACTAACACTGAATGAAACAAATTTATGATGCGAGCCAGGGATACAGACACTTCACTGTGGTGACACCAGTACACCACGTAAGAGCTCAAATTTGTCCTTTGGAGAGTGGGAATGTCCATATGAGCCAAAATGATCCAGACAGGAAGAGTAAGAGTGCAAGCTGACCTGGCAAGGCTAGCTAGCACACTATGGTCAGCCTAGGTCTGCTGAGCCTCTGCTCACAGATGAACCCTGTCTCCTCCATGATGGTCTGCAGCTGGCTCTGCTCGCCGTACCGGCTCATGAACCAGCTCTCTACCTGCCGCAGGTTCTGTTAGAGCGACCCTCCGGCTCACAGAGGAGCTCCAGAACCGAACCGGGACCAGCGGCTGCAGCCCAACATGAAGAAGTCAAGTCGGGAGCAGCTTAATGAATTCGGGGACGCCACGACAGCAAGCCAGCCGGGAGCAACAGCTGTTTTAGTTTTAGTGAGTCTGTGAAAACTGTAGCCTCAGTGTCTTGTTGGTACCAACAGCAGTGCTACCCGGTGTGGTCTTCTGCTCCAGGCTTTAGCATGCCACCCATTCAGAGATGCTCTTCTGCGCACTTTGGATGTGACGAGCAGTGATTTTAGTTACTGCTGTCGTCCTGTCAGCTCAGAAGAGTTGTGCCATTCTCCTCTGACATGAAGAAGGTACTTCCTCCCAGAGAACTGACGCTCTCTGGATATTTTCTCTTTTTGAGAACTTCTTTGTAAACTCAGAGATGTCTTGATGCATGCTCAATTATCCAGGTAAGTAAATCTAAACAGTACTGTTTATAAGGTTGGGGAAACCTGCAGTCAGCTGAGACTGAAGAAGTCACTTGGACGAGTGACGAAACGTTTCTCCCACTGAAAACGCTACATCCAGATGAACAGAATCAACTTTTGGAGAGAAACTGCTTAACAGCAGTGACTTTTGTAGGGTTACTGAAGTTGGACTAGCTGGTATATAATGATGTGCTACGTGATCGCTAGTGACACAGCTGTGTTAGTGTAACATAAACACAGTGAAGCTGGAGGATGAACGCTAACTTTTTTTCCACTCAATAAAAGCTAAGGTGAGGGTTCCCGATGGTTAAGGACAAATGCAATCGCATGGCAGGATGCTGTAAATGGACCAAACTTCAGTCTGGAGAACAACTGAGATACAGTGGTCCCTCGCTATAATGCGGTTCACTTTTCGCGGCTTCGCTGTTTCGCAGATTTTTTTTTTTTGGTGCAATTTTGCTTGCTCTTTATTTATTATTTTTACACCGCATTGTGTTCTGCGTCCTGATCGGCTGTAGACCGTTGTCAAACAATCTCCTCCGTGCCGTGTCTCCTGTACAGTACAGAATGCGTTCAGCTTGTCAAATTTACACAAATCTTCGCTAGCAGAAGACAACAAACACAACAGTGTCGACATCAAAGTCACCTGCGGTAGCACCCAAAAGGCAGAGGAAGATGCTAACCATCGCACAAAAAGTTGCACTTCTGAACATGATAAAGGAAGGTAGAAGTTACCGTATTTTTTGGATTATAAGGCGCATTAAGCGAAACAAAACAGTTAGATAAGTCAAACTTTACTCAACTCCTTCTTCTTGCTTCCTCTACTTCCGTACCATTGATTCATTAATGTTGAATTCTCTGGCAGCTGCTCTATTCCCATGTTCTGGACCTGGAAACAGGGTTTGATCTTTAGTTTCATTCTGTAATACTGGACTTATTTTTCTACGAAGGTTTGAACTTTGACAGTGTTTAAACAAGAGAGAAACTTGTGAAAATGTTCCTGCCTGTCTGAGAAAAGTGTATAAAGTGTGTAGTGAGGGGTTTTACAGCCTTAAAACATCTATAATAATTGTAAAAAATAAAGTTGGCTACTTCGCGGATTTCACCTATCGCGGGTTATTTTTAGAGCGTAACTCCCGCGATAAGCGAGGAAACACTGTAATCCATCCACAATACGAGGTTAGTCATTAATATACTGCAACAACATGGGAATAGAGCAGCTGTGAGAGAATTCAACATTAATTAATCAATGGTACGGAAGTGGAGGAAGCAAGAAGAATGAGTTGAGTAAAGTCAAACATCCAGTCAAACATCAAAGGTGCTAAATTATATGAATAAAACTAGAACTAGCCTATTCTACTGCAGGGTCAGTTGTCAGACGACAACACACACTTCTGTGTATGTCAGGGTCAGACCTAGAATGAGCCCAGAAAACAGAAATGTGGCTCTGCAACAAACACTTCCCAAGAGAAAACTACAAGTTGTATTGGAGAAATTCTTTCACCATGAGCAGTAGCAACTTCCAGTCTACAAAATTACCAGTTTTCATGTTTGTAGATTTTATTATATGAACATGGTGACAGTGTAAAGACACCCTCCGATTCTGAGTTTCAGCCGAGATTTGGGAGCTGTTTTAAGATTGTTCTCTATGGGAGAGGCAGAGAGGAGGCTCCGCTTCAATGGCATTTGTGAGAAAATCCTAAATCCCATCTCAATGACAATGACACTGCTTAAAAGAGGACAATGATGGCTATCTTGTGACGTATATATTGTACATGTAGGGCAAAAGGTTTGGGCGTGAAATAAAGAGAAAACATTTTTTCACATTATTCTCCAGACTCAGTTTTTAGAGCAGGTGATGACATCATCCAGTGGCAGGAAAATTCCTTGAAGAATCAAATTGTAGATAAAACTTTAAACTGCTTATGTGAAAAAAACATAAAAGATATCAAAACACGGATTTAGTCGATAAAAGTCCAAAGTCTTGTGACCTGTATAAAGTTTGATAGATGTTTCTGCGATAAAGTATGGCCGAGTGGTAGGGCTCCAAAGTGGCCTGGGTTGGTGCTCTTTTTTCAGACACTTTCCAATTCAAATGAATGGAGAAAAATTCTTTGTTTTTTGGGATTTTTTTTGAAAATCGTGTGACGAATCACCACCAAAAGTCGAAAGATCGAGCCTCACGCAACAATATAACGGGCCCCGTTTCTCAAAGCTGCGAGGCGTTTTGCTTCAAAAGTTAGAAGTGAGCTGTTGCATCGGCACACTTAATTAACTTGGAGATTTAAATCTGGAATTGATGTGTCGTTTTCAGATGATGGTTTTGTTAGAGAGGACGTCTCACTGTCGGGGACAACTACAGAAACACAGCAATAAAAAATGTGTTGGGCTCTTTGAGGTTTTGGCCTTCCACCAAAGAAAAATCTCCTGATTTCTGATAAAAACATTGTTAACCCTCTGGGGTGCAGGGTATAATTGGCTGTTTTTCACTACTTTTGATTTGACCTCTACATTTCACCTTTAAAAACTATTTACTTTGCCTTGTTTGGTATCATTCTTTTCAGCACAACCTCACATGTCTGAATTTACAGTTATTTTTTCATTTTGACATATTTTATTAGCACATTTGATCTAAATTCAGACAAAAAACTTAAAATCAGAGTAGAGAAAAGTTATATCTTTTACTGTAAAAACCACAAACATGTTTAACGAATCATTTTCATAACTTGAAATGCAAATAGAAATGGTAAATTTTAAAAAATTATGCACAACTATTGCAAACAAGAAAGTTATTTGCAGCTATTTACCTAAAAATGCACCCAAGACCTCAGCTGTTTTTTATGTAACCATTTAGAACTATTTACAGAACAATCAGGTGTTCTGCATCAAATAAGATGCCACTCAAATTATTTATGCAACTCCAAAAAATAGCTTCTGTCGTCTATAAGACAGAGGAGAACACCACAGGGATAAACCCTGCAGGTCTGACAGCAGGAGGTGTGTCACTCCTCCCATTTTCTACCTGGAGACAGTGTTTACGTTGCAGTCTGCCTTTGGTGGCTTTTTTGGAGCAACTGTGACAATTACCAGTGTAACTGACACACAAAACAATTCAAAGACTACACGACACACTAACTACACAAGACAACACACTAACCATAGACTACAAGCACGTTAAATGTCAGAAATCTCTCACATGTGAAAACTCTCTCTCTCTCTTGCCGGCGTCACTCCTCTTAAACAGCCAAATGCCATCTTGTCATATAATTTTTGATTGGTCGACATGGTAGACTCGCAAGTGGAGAGTGTTTGCTAGCGGTGTCCTTAGAAAACTGCGTTTTTACCATTTCTTCCCATTGTAAACACCACTGTTTTTTTCCGAAAAAAACATTGCGTGTATTTTCTATCATAGCTCTGGTTTTAAGTGGCCTATCGACACATTTTAAAAACTGGTATATAGTTTGAAATTTGGGCTTTCGACACAAGTGGAGACACAAATGGAGACTCTGGGTCACTGCATCTTGTTGCTGCGTCGTCTTAAATTGGTCATGTGATTTAGACGCGTCCGTCGACCCCAGAGGGTTAAACAGCTTGGTTAAATAAGGTTTAACTTACAGATGCTTAAAATACATTGTTGTTTGTCCCATGGCCAAAAATGGCAGGAAACAAACAGATGTCTATATATGGTCTGTAAGCAGACCAATTGTGATGACTCACTGCACTTTGAATTTATGGCAGTGTAACAGACTCATGCTTCTTCAGCCTTTTTCTCCACAAAAGATCAGCGAGACAAAACCCATCTCTCCGATGGTTGATGCTCTGTGATGAAGTTAGGAAGCCAGCTAATGTTTGATCTGCCGTTAGCTGCTCTGAGGTCTGTTCTGACTGAAAATGTGTCACCCAAATTATTTGGCACACTTCAGATTTCGCTTGTGTAGTAACATATTGCCTTTGTTTCTCTAGACCTCCCACAACAACGTGAAGATAGAGAGGAGGAGATTCTTACTGACCAGGAGAGACCCTCAAGTGTGCACCAGGACGAACCACAGCATCCACAGATTAAAGAGGAACAGGAGGAACTCTGCACCAGTCAGGAGAACCCCGAGCCTCCACAGATAAAGGAGGAGGAGGAAGAAGTTAGCACCAGTCCAGAGGACCCAGAATCTTCACAGATTAAAGAGGAAGGGCAGGAACCCTGCACCAGTCAGGACGGAGAGCAGGTCGTGCTGAAGGAGGAGACTGATACCTTTACGGTGACTCCTGTTAATGAGGAAGATGGGTGCAGTGAACCAGGACCAAACAATGATCTGCTCTTCCCTCAGAGCCCTCCTGATGCTGAGAATGGGAAGAAGTACTATCGTATTTACACAATGAAATATCTTGAAAGAATTCAGACAACTGACAAGAAATACTGTTGCAAAATATGTGGGAAAGGTTTCGCTCACAGATGTAATTTGGTGGACCACATGAGAATTCACACTGGTGAGAAGCCATACAAATGTGAAACATGCGGGAAAAGTTTCAACAGAGTTGGTAATTTTAATGCCCACATGAGAAACCACACGGGTAAGAAGCCATATTCTTGTGAAACCTGTGGGAAAGGTTTTAACCATCGATGCAATTTGGTGGACCATGTGAGAATTCACACAGGTGAGAAACCATACACATGTGAAACATGCGGGAAAAGTTTCAATCGAGTTGGTAATTTTAATGCCCACATGAGAACTCATGCAAGTAAGAAGATGTTTTCTTGTGAAACCTGCGGGAAAGGTTTCAATAGAAGGGGGCACTTTAATGCCCACCTGAAAACGCACACAGGTGAGAAACCTTATCCCTGTTACACATGTGGGAAAACATTTATAAATGCATCAAGGCTGAAATTTCACATGATAATTCACACCGGTAAGAAACCCTATTCTTGTGAAACATGTGGGAAGCGTTTCATTCGAAAAGTGCACTTAACCACTCATCTGAGAATTCACACGGGCGAGAAACCTTATCCTTGCGAGGTATGTGAGAAAAGATTTATTGACGCGTCAACGCTGAAGTGTCACATGAGAACTCACACAGGTGAGAAACCATATGTTTGTAACATCTGTGGAAAAGCATTTTCTGTCTTATCGACCTTTAAAAGTCACACCTCGGTTCATACAGGTGAGAAACCGTATTCCTGTGAAATATGTGGGAAAACATTCAGTCGCAGTGGTCACTTGACTGTACATGTAAGAACTCACACGGGTGAGAAGCCATACTCGTGCAAAACATGTGACAAAACTTTCAGTCAAAGGCATCATTTGACTTCCCACATGAGATCTCACACAGGTGAGAAGCGGTATTCTTGCCAAATGTGTGAGAAAAGCTTCGTTCAAAGCAGTCATTTGTGGCGCCACATGCGAACTCACACAGGCGAGACATCGTCATCCTGAAACATCTCTGTGGGATTATCTTCAAGTGAAGCTTAGGAAAAGAATACGGATTAACAGAGGAACTTTCAGATCTCGCAGTTCTGTTGTTTATTGCATTTGACAAAGTACTTGATGGATCAAATGAATCATGTTTTGATCTTTCAGAGCCGACGGTGAGGCTAACAGATTTGTCCAGTGTGCAAGTTTTGATTTTTACAGAAACACGTTGCTTAGTTTGAAAAATGCTGCCTTACGTCTTCACTTTTGGGCACAGCTGTAAACATGAGAAAAAGAAGTTAATGTTACAACATATTAAGGCTTTTACTTTTTCTTATCTCTGTTCTTTTTCTCGTCACCCCTCTTGCCAGTTGTGCAGGCTGCCCCTCCCTGGGCCTGGTCCTGTTGGAGGTTTCTTCCTGTTAAAAGGGAGTTCTTCCTCCCCACAGTGCTCTGTGTGTCTGATTGGTGTTTTTTCTCTCTCTCGCTCTCTCTCGCAGACGTTAGTTAAGACTACTGTTATAGGAATAATCATAATCACAATTACTTTGATCAGCCAGTTATTGAACTTACAATGTCTTTTTACTGACTGTATAGCAAGTTCCATGGTTACACACACTCACACACACACACACACGATCCTCATAGTTCAAATAAAAAATAGTTTAATCCTAATTATTTTTTAATCATTGAAAGCCAAAATCAGCAGACCTTATTCTGGGATGTGAACCTTACCCCTAAAGCACTTTGAGATGACTGTTATTGTGAACTTGTGAGTGTTGGGAAGGATACTTTTAAAATGTATTCCACTACAGATTACATAATACATGCCCCAAAATGTATTTTGCAATGTATTCCGTTAAGTTACTCAATGTGAGTAACTTATACTGAATACTTTGGATTACTTAATATATTATCATGCTTTTTACAACTATATGAATGTCCTATTGAAGGCTACTCGCCACCGAGCTAATATTGTTACCTGGCGTTACCTGAGCCTTCAGTAATAGTAATAAGTCACACAGCAATAGATTAGATTAGATTAGATAAAACTTTATTAATCCCTCGGGTGGGTTCCTCCGGGAAATTCGGTTTCCAATAGCACAACACCAACAGAAGTTACAGAATGTGCGCATAAATATACCATATCTACACATATATAAATACAAAGGGATAAAATGGAATAAATAGGAATAAGAATACAAGGGAATTGCACATTTCAAGTATTGTGAGTCTATTGCACCGCTGGATATTAACAAAAAGTATTGCACAGTGAAAAGGCACTACAGCTCAGTTGTTCCCCCCTCCTTTGTCCCCCTGTTTCCCCTCCCTCTCCCCTCCAGAGAGGAGTTAAACAGTTTGATGGCGTGTGGGATAAAGGAGTTTTTAAGTCTGTTGGTTTCTTGACTTAGTACAGTACATTGAATCAGAATCAGAAAGGGTTTTATTGCCAAAGGTTTACAACATTAGGAAATTGCTGCGGTACTTGGTGCGAGACATACTGTAACACAAACACTTAAATAAGCATAAGAATAAAAATTGCTAAGCAGATTGATATATACACAAATGCAGGTGATGATCAGTGCAAAAATGGAACAGATGCAGAGAACACAGTTTAGGGTCATGTGTTTGTGGTGCGAACAGTCATATGGTTATTGTTCAGAGTCCAACAGCAGAGGGGAAGAAACTGTTCTTATGGCGAGAGGTTCTGGTCCGAATGGACCGGAGCCTCCTGCCTGAGGGGAGCAGGTCAAACAGACTGTCCAGGGTGAGAAGGGTCAGTTGGGATCCGAGCTGCACGCCCCAGTGTCCTGGAAGTGTACAGGTCCTGCAGAGATGGGAGTCTGCAGCCAATCACCTTCTCAGCAGAGCGCACAACACACTGCAGTCTCTGCTTGTCCCTGATGGTGGCTTCAGCGTACCACATGGTGATGGAGGAGGTGAGGATGGACTCGATGATTGCAGTGTAGAATTGCATCATCGTCCATGTTGGCAGGTTGAATTTCTTCAGCTGTCTCAGGAAGTACATCCTCTGCTGGGCCTTCTTTATGACGAGGTGATGGTGGGCTCCCACTAGAGGTCCTGGGTGATGGTGGTACCCAGGAAGTGGAATGAGTCCACAGTGGTGATGAGGGTGTCAGTCAGGATGATGGGGGGGAGTGGGGCTGTGTGCTTCCTGAAGTCCACAATAATCTCCACTGTCTTCTGGGCATTCAGCACCAGGTTGTT
>VUQG01044877.1:0-19756 GCA_015106755.1 Etia nguti | reverse complement strand
AATGAATCAATGGTACGGAAGTAGATAAAGCAAGAAGAATGAGTTGAGTAAAGTTTGACTTTTCTGACTGTTTTGTTTCGCTTAATGCGCCTTATAATCCGGTGCGCCGTATGGTGCCTTTTGGGTGCTACCGCAGGTGCCTTTGACGGTGCAAAACGTTTTGTCGACATTGTTTTTGTTGGGGAGAATACTTACAAACATACAGTACAGCACTTCAGAGTCACACTGCTAGCGATCGATGTAGCGATTCTGTACTGTACAGGAGAGATGGCACGGAGGAGATCGACAATGGTCTACAGCCGATCAGGACGCAGAACACAATGCGCGGGGAAAAAAAAAGCATGCAAAATTGCACTAAAAAAAAATCTTCGAAACAGCGAGGCCGCGAAAGGTGAACCACATTATAGCGAGGGGCCACTGTAAATTTGAAGGTAAGTCACAACATACCCTTCGTAAATACTAATAAATAGAGACCCTTACCAGCAATCATTCATTAATGTTTTTATATCCTGTGGATTTTTTTCACAGTTTGTTGACATGCTGTGTAGGTGTGTACTTGACTAGCTGATATCGACATAACGGGGGAAACATCTGGCTTTGACTACTGTTCACCTGTAGTTTGAATGCTGAACATTTGCCTGTTTAAATCATAAGAACTGTCACTATACAGAGATGTGCTTCTGAATGTGGACGATGTGTCTCCTGATTTTGTAATGCAGTTCTGCTTGTGTTGAGTGATGTAAACAACCAATCGATCTACACTCTTCAAACGTCAAAATTGATCATTTGATTTTTTTTTATATCACAGCAATGGTGAGTGTTCCCACCTTCTGCACTTTGCAACTTAACACGATCTTTCCATTTTCGTATTTTGGACATGATTTTGCAGTCCATCTTCGCAGTTGCGATTGACCACAAAATAAAGCTACCGGAAATGTACAACTCTACATCCGGTCTTAAAACAGGAAGTTAGCATTTTCTCGTGCACAGGGTCTATTATCAGACAGAACAGCCACTGGAAGTAAGTTACTGGAATTCCTAACAGTAAGAGCATAAGAAAAATAAGACCATATGAAGAGCTCCTGTTATCCTTATTTTACTTAGCATGGGTGTTGGAAAAGTTGACTTCAAATGACCTATATATATGTCTTTGGCATACCAATGCAAAAACTGTACACATATACTTTGTTGTGTGTTTATTTTTCTGATGTAGAGATGTCAAAATTTTGTACTAAAGGGCAGCTCTGGCAATGTTTCCCACATTGTCCCACACAAACACACACTTGCCCTACTTTTAGCTTGTTGGGAAATTGCCGCCCTAGTTCCTGTGCAACTTCCTTCCAGTTTTTCTCTTAGTTTCCTTCATGACTCATCCTGTTTCAGCGAGTTTGACAGTATCCATATTTTACATTAAATGATCTGTGTTTGAAAAAAAAAGTTCTGTCACATAAAAGCTCAACATAACACTTGATCATTCAGTTAAAATAAAAATTACTGCAGTGATTTTATGCCCTCACACACGGAGCTGCATTGGAATATAATTAAGTCTAAATGAAGCTATTCCTCATCTCACCCCCAGATACCCCACAGATTCCCATAAGGCACATAAGCCACACACAGCACAACTCCTGAGTTGAAAATCTGGCAGTACTGAGTGCTTGAAGTCTGAGCTGCCATAAGGGGTTTGTTGGTGTTACTCCTTAAAGCACCAGATGGGAACAATAATTCTTCTTTTTCCCTCTCTCTGCGTGGAATTTTGTTGCTTTTGCGGGCGAAACATGTGACACGGATAAAAAAAAAAAAAAAAAGGCTATTGTGAGCGAGAGGTTAATCTTTCATAATCTCATAGTGGTTGTAGCTCTCAAACAAAACTGCATTTTTCATTCAGGTTGCCTACAATATGAAGTGAGACGTGGCCTTTTATGGCAGCTGAATTATTAAGGAAAGTATTTTGAACTTAGGAAAAAACTACAACCCTTTTAAATTTATAAATAAATATAAATAAATAAATACATACATATGTTTATTTTCAAATACTAATGCAACTGCTAAACACTTTATATTTTTCCTCTCGAATCTAAATTTGTTCTTTAAATGCTTTTATTTTGTAGTAGCAGCTCATCTCATTCAGTGATAAAGAGTTCAGTGTACTGGTTCCTTAACTTCTATTTGTATTTAGTGTTTTTTAGAGCTCATTATTCGAATGCATGATTTAATATGCAGTCAAACATAGCAAAGTGAAGAACACCATAATCCACAAATACATTCATTCACAAAAACCTCATCAAAAATAAAACTTTAAAGTGTACAGTGTAAAGTCTGTACCTGACTTTAGAAATGGCTAAACCCTGCAGAATAAGTTGATTGAGCTCAGCAGTTATTCATATAAGCAATAAATGGGTTACCATGTGGGTTGTCATTAACTCTTATTGAGCCATGATCATAGTCTTATATACACAGACACCTGCAGACAACACACACCAGTAGCTGTTCCTATTATGCTTTTTTCCCCAGGTCTGGGCGGAGAATGTCTGCATAGTTGATGTATTGTAGGTTTTTGCAACAAGTCTGTGTGATTACTAAAAATAAGAGGGCATGTGGATATCCACCTGGAGCTTCACTTAAACAGTTTGATGATGATCTTTACGTTCATTCGACTCAAATGGACCCACATTAACTCCCAGATACTGAAACTGATGAGTTATCTTTCCTTTTATCCTTTGTTCGGAACTATTTAGTTTTTCATAAATAGGATGCATGTGTAGCTGTTGCAAAGAAAATTTCCAGGCACAAGACCTTCCCCAAGTATACCCCGGCACTTGCAGATGTGGAAACCATGTCGTTGATGTAATTCTGTTTCTTTTCAAAAGAAAAATTGATAATTATGAAAGAAAACCCAATTGAAAAATGCAGTGCCTTAAAACTATGACACTGGTTCAACATTAGTTCCTTGTAAGTCCCAATCCTTCAAACAGCAATTCTTTCTGTCACTCTGTTCTTCTGGAGAATGAAGGAATGATTGCACAACCAAAACAGGAACATGGTTTGTTTTGTTAGTAGCTATTGAAAGTTTACCATAGATAGCTCAAAGGTTGGATGGTAAAATAACTGGAGTTGGTGTGGAAATTCTACCTGCAAAAGAAGAGCAGCTCCAATATTGAGTCAATTAAGAAGTTTAAAGCAAGTGCTACATTTTCAGTGTCACTGAGTTGAGCGAGTCCACTTGGGTTTGAGTAAATTTCATCATTAGAGCCTGAAAGTGAAACTCTGCATAGATGTCCATGTACCCATTAATTTTTTGTGACCACATTGACTTTTCTGCAATATTGTACATTACAATGCACCAATTATGCATACATCCATACCATATCCCTCCAATAGAGCTCTTTGATCCTAGGTTGCTGGATGACTTGTACTTATGAGTTTATCTAGTAGTAGAATTAAGGCCTGTCTTCTGTTCAAACAGCTCCTAGTTTGGATTCCTACTCTTCCACAGCGTGTCTTCTGTCTTGCATTTCTCCCCTCACCCCCAGCTGGTCACGGCAGATGGCTGTCTCATTGTAAGGTCTTTACCTTAAAATATAAAGTGCCTTGAGATGACTGCTGTTGTGATCTGGTGCTATATAAATGAAATAAAATTTAATTGAATCCTTCTTCCAAACTCCAAGAAGATCTGGAAAAGTAATAATGAGACCTACTAACCATCTGTGCTGTTTGCAATTGTCTAAATGTATACAATGCAACAGAGTAGCCCAAGTCCCAGGACAAAGATGCTCAAAAGTGAGGTAGTTTTAGTTTTATTAGTAACTAAATCTGGGGGAAGGGTGCAAGGCTGCTTTTAGCCATTTAAACAGCAGAGAATAAACCATAATGTTTATCATATATATATATATATATATATATATATATATATATATATATATATATTACAGTATTTGTGTTTACAGCTACCTTAAAGATAATCTGTCAGATGTCTCATCCATTTACATGGTTTGCCCTTTAAAGACTTCACAGCTTTGGTTAAAATAATAAAATTTAAAAACCACAACAGAGATTTACAGTGAAAACCTTTATTAAGTGTTAATATTATTTTTTAAGGAATCTCTTTCAATGCTGTAAGTTAATCACCTTTTCCATATTTGCTAATTGGCATCTACAGAATATCTATTTACACAAGAACACACCCACAGGTGAGGCTGGGACAGGCCTTACTAATTCATTATTACTTGAGTTCAATACTCAGGCACACCAGTCACCCCACGTTATACTCCCACCCCCTTTATGTTACCCTGTATGTCCCAACAAAGCAAAGAGACAAAAGGAGTCAAAGAGGGAGAAACAGAAAGACTAGACCTGGACTAAGACATAGACCCACAGATTTAGATTAACAACAGGACAATTGTGTGTGAGGCTGGCATATTGGTTCACTAGACCAACAAACTATTGCACACACCGCATTCACACCAGCACTCACTTACGTGCATGCACTCGCTCAAATACCCACTGACCTCCTTACGGTACACACTCATACAGAACCACACAGTCATACAGTAGCTAGGAGTCCTGCAGCAGTCCTAATAGCCACCATCACAGTGTAGATACACAAACTATAAAATATTAGATTTCTTCTTAAACTGAAGCGCTGTGCAAAGTTAGCTAGCGGGGCATTAAATGGACTTAGTTAAAATACCTATAACATCTTAAATATTTACTGTACATACTTTGTAATACAAGTTGTGTCTGTTTTAGGTGACAATATTCTTATAAAAGAGTCTTAAATATCTTTTTCTCTAGTAAAGTGAGGGGGAACAAGGGGGGGTGGGGGGCACATAAGCAAATAAAACTCTCTTTTAAGTTTCAAACCTAAACACAACAGATTTACATAAACCCGATATTATCTGAAAATGAGAAGTTTCTTCTTTTCACAAATAAAACATGATATGCATTCTGACGGTGACACACACAGCTAAGTGTTAACATACTTTAATACTTGTAATTACAGAATTTTGTTTATGTTTTGTTTGAATGTAAAATATTGTGTATGAGTTGTAGTGTGTGTGTGTGTGTGTGTGTGTGTGAGTGAGTGTTTGTGTGTTTGTGTTTTATCTGTGCTCACACTGCAGGTGTACAATGTCAACCCTGTGTCTTTGCAGGTAGGTAGTGGGTAGTCCATATACTTGTCAACAGATTAACAGTCTCTGCCCCTTGCCATGGTCTATGAAATGTTGTGCAAGGCTCAGACACATTAGGATAGAAGTGCTTTGGGCTCCATCTAAATGCTGGGGATGACATAAGGACTGTGAGCACAATGGTGAGCACAACATCAAAGGTAGGTTACATTGGGTTTTTTGGCAGGTAGTTGCAAAAGGCAGGCTGGCTGGTTCAACAGAATTCCTCTCCACCACACACTCGGACCGCCTCCCTCCTTTTTAAGCTGATGTTGATCGACTGGTACTTTATGAAAACAGACACGTGGATCTTTGGGAACCTGCAACAAAGAAAGTGAAAGACATGGCGTGTTTTGCAAGTATTCTGCTATTCCGATATTTACAATTGTTAGTCAAGACTTTTGCGTACGCATTTGTGCATTTGTACACCATGACCTTGTTAAGATTAATAATGCTGGTTGGGGAAAAAACATTTCATCTATACTTCATTGCCTTGCAGAGCAAATGTGTGTAAAATGTGCTTAATTAGCAGTGTTGCTCATTTGTCTTTGTTCTGTTTTGCATGGCTGCATGTACAGAATTGTGAATAAAATCACTCAACTGTTTTGTTTTTTTTGCTTGTAATTGTTACTCTGCATGCTTTGTGAAGTGTTGCTTGCATGCTTCTTTTTAATCCTTTCAGTAAGGTATAAATCATTTTTGAAGTCCTTAAACTCTGTACATCGGTCATAACAGTAACACACAATATAGGACTTTATAAACACAACCCCACTGACGTGTATTCAGCTGCACTGATTCACTGATTTTCTTACATTCTTAATTGCAGTGGTTGTATTTATGCATAAAGCATGGTTCATTTGACACATGCAGAGATTAAAACACATTAAGTCATTACATTAGAGCCATTTATGTCAGTTAATTTCTCAGTTTGCTGTCCTTGTTTTTGCTCTATATTACTTGCACACACTTTGTCTTAAGACATTATAATGGTTTTTTATTGAGTACATTTGTATGGTACTGGGGTTCTTTTTGTCACATCGTGGTTTGAAAGTGGACCCAAATGCATATCTGAGTCCTGCACTATAAACCGTGATGTTACCTACTTATGCTGTGATGCTAACCTGCTTTGGACGAGTTTATGTTTGAGATCAGACATCAATGGATATGAACTCACCACCTTGTGACCAGTAAGTTCTCTAGAAAATACTGTCACCACTCCTGGAAAGTCCCTTGGACCTTTGTATCTAATGTCTTTTTGTTTTCCAGATGAGTATAAGCAATAAAATATAGATTTTTCAATCCAACTTTATTTCTTGATTTTTTCTTTTTCTGGCTCCAAACAAATTTACAACAAGTTTACTCTTTCATAAACAATATGATCTTTTAACAGGGCACCTATTTGTGATCACTGACCTTATGTTAAATTTACAATTGTATTCTGATTTTATATAAAACTAGTACCAAAAATTAGGAACTTTTTGTTTGATCAGTGATTTCTAGGTTGTAATGGTCCTTCATGACGGTAAATTTTCTATCATTGGAAAGTCTCTTTATTTCCCCTTAAATGGTGCAACATTTGTACAGAAAATACATTTGTGGGTTGAGCATTTGAAGTGAGCCCTAGTACCATGTCCAAATTAAAGGAAAAGTTCCATATAATGAGTGATGTCAGAGACAGGCTGCAAAGTGGGCATCCTAAGAAGACCATTTCCTCTCCCTGTTAGTACTTAGGAACTGTAGGCAGTCTTCTACAGATTTGCAGTCAAGTTTTGCAGGATGATGTGGTCAAAGACTCTCTACACAGACAATCAGGAACAGACCGCACAAAGCCAATCTCTGGTCTCATAGGACTGCCAGGAGACCTGTCATAACTGCCCTTCATTGTTGCGCCCATTTATGCTGGTGTCAGCAACATGTGCATTGGAACCTGAACATGTGGAGGAACGTTATGTTCAGTGATGAGTCCAGAACAAGACTTGTCATTATTGGAGGCAATCTCTCTTCAGAGAGATATCGAGATAAGATTTTGCAGCCAGCGGCAAACCCATATCTCCACAGTCTCGGACCTCCAAGATGACAAGGGTCCCCCACAGATCGGGGTTTAACAGAGACTACCTCCATTGGGAGTGGAGAGGCTGGAATGGCCTGTCTACAGTCCTGACCTCAACCCCACTGAACACTTGTGGGACCAGCTTGGGTGTGCAGTTCATGCCAGAGGGACCAACACAGCCACACTGGCTGACTTAAAAACAAATGTTGGTTGAAGGATGGGATGCCATTTTAGCATGAGGAGGAGGTGCCAGGCCTTTGTGGCTGTGTACAGTTCTTCCACATGCTACTGAGGCAGCTGTGTGGTAATTGAATAAAATTGTTAGGTTACCAACATCTCTTGTTTCCTCAGACTCCAATCATCCTAACCCTAACCCTTACAAATGTCACACCATTTAAGGGGGAATAAATAGGCTTTCAATGGTAGTTTTATTCCCAAGAAGCATTGTTACATCAATGATTTGTCAGCAACAGCTGTGTTGCAAACTATTTTATGTGTTTAACCTCTTCATATATTACAGTTTTATCTTCTTGTGTGACATTTTTGGTTGATTAGATGTTGCCAGTGTCACCCCCTTCATGTGGCTGTGCAGAAGAAACTGTGGGTTAACTGGGTTAACGTTATCAGGTTGATAACCAGCTTGAAAACAGAACAATGAGCCCTTATCCTGATTGCCACTGTTAGACTAAGTGAATCCAGATAACAGAAAGATATCCTGGGTTTGCTGAACTCACTTTGTACCAGAGGACCCAGGACACAGCATAAGAAACAAAAAGCAAGCTGTACTGCAACGCTCCTGAGAGTTCAGGAGAAAGCACCAGCAGGTAAATAAACAAAAAAATATCTTCAAATCTAACTAAATACAAAGAAACCCACAAGGCATACAGAAGGAATAAACAACACACTTAACAAATGCACTTAACAACAGGTAAAAATAACCAGGGAATCAAGGGAGGCAGTCAGGGAACAAAACTGATGCAGGAAATGAAAGAAAGCAAACCTTCAAAGTAAAATGGGCAACAACCAGCGGAGATGAATACCAACCTGACTACAAACACTTTACAACAAGTACAGGGACAGGGAAACACAAAGGGACTGACGCATGAACACCGAACGGGACATGAGGGATCAGATAAAGACACACTGAGGCAACCGAAACACAGAAAATATAGCAACCTCAAATAGAAACCTACTGATGCTTCTAGCCAAGAAACATTTATAATCCAAGATCTTTCGATTGATTTGATACATCGTGTTTATTGTACTTTAAATTAAGGATCCATAAAGTGTAAATGAAAATTACTTTTTTCATTTACACTGGATTTACACCACTATGGTGCCTAGGGACACAGATAACATTTCAAACATTAAAGCACAATCAGTTCATTTAGGAGACTTATGTAATATAATATTTAAAGATGTATGTTTGTGCTTACTCACCTATTGATTTGATTAGGCATTCCCTCCATCTAAAAAAACAAACAAACACAAAAAAACAGAGAAAAATATAAAACACATCTAAAAATATATGAAAGCATGTCCAACCAATGCCACGTATATGATTTTATGCATTGCACACAGACACCAGTAGATGGCACCAGGGATGAGCTAACACGTTAAAGACTATTGAGCTATAATGAAAAGATTCTCCCAAGCCCTGAGGTAAGAGAGAAGTAAGTGCTGCATTATCACCATCAGAGTATTATTGGTGTGGTAAAGCTACTGATAATGCCAAGTTTTCATTTCTATGACTCTGTCTATAAATCTTTTATAATTTATTTTTACCCCTTTAACTGTAACTCGAAGGTCACCAGAGTTTAGGTTAAGATAAAATAAATGGCAGATCTGAATTATTATTATTATTATTATTGCTATTTTATCATTACCAGCTGCATTCACAGGTCATCAAACATAGCACCTGATGATGTTACACACGCCAGTTTTTCCAAATCCCTTCTGCTCCTTAACAAGTCTTTTCTTTCACTAGTTCATGTCCATCCTTTCTCCTCACCTCTCTTTAATAGTTTGCCCATGCCTGTCTGGTTCCATTACAGACTACAGGGCATGGACATGCTAATCGCATTTCCCACTGGGAGACATTCCTTTGCCCAGGCCTTTCCACAGTACCTCACTGTGTCGAGCTGTGATAGTAATGCAGAATTACATACAGTACGCATGCATGCTTACCAGTACAAGACACGCCTTTTGTACATGTTTGGTAAGACAGTGATGTTATATTTTGATAAAAAGTTTGCCAGATACTCGCACAGTCACAACCCCGTTGGAGACACAGCATTAATGTGACTTGCGAGTTTGACTAATTTGGAGATATATCTGACTGTATCCTCACACATGTTCAGAAGCTCAAAGCTCCTGTTAAAATATCCCCAAAACAATAATACAGATCCGTTTTTGCTGAAACTTTATGGTAAAATAATTCATTTAACTTGACAAATAGGTGCAAAACAAACTAGCAAAAGAGATGACAATGGCATTTTCTTACAGCAGAGACTGTAATCAAAAGAGAACAGGAATCATTTTTATTTTAGCTGCCTAACTTACGGGGATACGGTGGGGAAAAAAAGCTTATTAAGGGGTTAAAATGGGTCCTCATTAATGGTTGTAATTATCCGAAAGAAGGCTTATGCCAGTCCCTTCGTTATATTCAAAGTGTGCATCTGAAGCTTTCTAAATTTAGCTTTGCTTTTAAAAAGGCTGCATCAAAAGCTCATTACTTCAAAACTTTCACTGGGCTTGAACGCAAGAGTGCACTGACTGTAATCCTTTCATGGATTTAGTTCATCTCATCTCTTTTCAAGCCTTGTTTATATTTTGTCACCTTGTTAATGAATGTGCATTTTCTATTTTCAGTCTGGTGAAAGTCACTTGGGCTGTGATGAATCGCGAGCCGACTCTTGAAGTAAGCTTTAAAACATTCTTATTTGCTCTGTGTGTATGCATTTGGCAGTCCCCACCAACACAAACTGCATTAAGATGCACTTTCGGAGCAATTTATATGGCACCGCTCTGCCAATAAAACAACAACGAGAAAAAACCCAAACAGATTACTTCTCAATTAATGATAAAAATGTTAAAACCCAATTTTAACCCCTTAAATATTTGGAAATTTAGTGGGTAGTAGTGCCTAGTTCTAGAAATATTAACTGTAAGTTTAAATACATTTTTCAGAAAGGAAAAATGAGCTTCAGCTATTTGGTGCATCATGGATGAGGAAACCTCTCCAACTATGATGGGTTTTATAATTTTTTTTCACATCAGCTTTTATGAGTAAGATATTGCTTTAACTTTTCAAAGGAAGTCAATCAAATATTTTGCCATATTAGATGTCTTATTCTCACCCTTGCTTTCAGCCAGCAGCTCCTCTGTCATGAGGCCGTCCTGCCGGTTCCCCAGGACGAAAGCCAAGAAGGAGAGGATGAGAGCGTCCAGGATGCCCATGATAGCCAAGATATAAGCCCAGCGAACGGAGCAGGCGCCCAGGCTGTACTTGTCAGTCTGCTCTCCGCACATCCGCCGGACCTCGTCACTGTCCCATCCATCAGGATAGATCATACAACCCAGCACCAGACACACACCTAGTCGGAAGCAGAGATGGGCAACGTGAATCAAATAAGGACAGGCCAAGAATACATATGGGCATAAAGGAGGAGAATATGAGGGTGGGAATAATGGTGTTTAACAGCAGTGACAGCTTTAAAGTGTTTTGACTACTTAAAAACAACCCAGGACTGTGTGGCATTCGCAAAGTTTGCTTGTTTTTCTGCACAATGTTACGGATTTCCCAGCCTCCTCATCCTTTTACAAGTCATTGGTGATAATATTAGATTTGTTGCTCATAATTCTCTGTTTTGGCCCAAAGTGTTTAACTTAATTTAACCTAACAGATTCTTCTCTAAGGTAATGCTGCGTAAGAAAAGCACAAGAAAATGAGGAGCCCGTCTAATTCTTTCTCAGTTATTGCCCAAAGGGTAAAATGTCTCTCATCTTCACTTTGAATGAGGTCCTCCTCTGAGGTGGTGCTGCAGCAGAGCAGCAGTAGACCTGGAAAAAAAAAGCTGACTGCACAATTATCCACAGCGCATTGCACATTAATAATAAAACAGACTCCCCACTTCTTTATTCCCTGAACACTTAGTTGCTTTCAATGTTTCGCCCCTGAATGCTGTTTGTTTGTGTATTAGGTTTGGGGTTTTTGAGTATTTTTCTAGTTTATTACCCATGAACTTTAAATTTTCAAACACCTACCTGCTATATGTGTGTGTCACTGTTAGGTTTAGTATGGTATTACAATATACCAGGGTGATTTTTTTCTTTTTCACACTACAGATAAATCAGGGGCACCTCATCTCTTGACTTTTTTGGGGGGACTTTGTTAGCATTACAATTTGTTTGATTCACAATATGAAAAGTTGTGTTCAGCAGCAAATATCTCTGAGTGGTAGTTTGATGCTGATAGCATAAAAGAAAAGAACTATAGCTGCCTCTGAGTTTCCTTGGCTTGAATTTAAGACTCTTATTTAAGACTTGCATTGTCTTAGTTGATTGATTCCTGTGGCCATTTTGGAAAATTCTTATCATATATTTTCCCCCTTAAAAAGAAAACACACACAACTGGACACTGATTGGCAATTCACAAACCATTAGCCAATGAGTGTGCAGTTTTGTACCACAGATCCACAAATCCTCCAATTTGAAATATTTATTTATTAACTAACTTCATTAATTAACTTTATTTTTCTAAACCAAAGCTACATCTATGTTTTTGTAATATCTGTGCTTATGTCAGATCTGTTTCCTGCATGCGCAGCCTGTGCACAGCAGCTAACAGTCACTCGCACAGCCACACGCTAACATGTCGTTAGCATGGAAGCTTTTCACTGTGAGCGAAGACACACCAGTTCACCAAAGTGCGCTAAACCTAATCAAACACCTAATTAAATCACCCTTAACCAGCCAAAAGTCAGCATTTTAAAGAAGCTAAGGGGGAAAGTGGCTAAAGCTAAGTAATTCAGAGTCAGTCAGAAGCTAGCAGCCTCGTTATGAGCAAAGGATCAAAAAAGTTATAAGGAAAATTATGGAGAGGCGTAAAGCAGAAAAAAAGGTGGATGTCTGTTATCTGATGAAGTTATAAACGTACTGGAGAATAATGCAAGCAGATCACATCTGTTTTGTTGCATAAACCTGTTGCACCTGCTTTTGTTTGATAAGGTAAAATATGCTAGGTACAACGGGTGTATAGCAGCTTATTCTCCATCAGTTATTTGTACCGCTTTCTGACAGCAGAACACTTTATTTTCAATTGTATTTAAGTGAAAGCAGATCATGTAAACTAGTGTAGTTTTGAGGGAAATGGTAAAACATTTATTATACTATGAACATATTATTTTACATTGAAGAAAAGTTGATTTTTGTTTGTGTACACGGTCGGTTATAGTTTTTTAGAAAGAAAATCAGTAAACTCTTACCAACTGTGCTTCTCCTAGCAGCATCAATATTTTGCATGTTAGGGGGGTTGGGGGTGTGTTGTGTACGTCATTCATCGAACAGAGGGAGTACCAGAGAAGGCCATTTTCGATATTCACCCAGTCAATACACATTACTATTCTTTGTCTCCTTTTTGATGTATTTGCTACAAAGGTAGCAAACACTTTCCTCGATCTTTCTGGCTGTCTCCTGTGTCGCTTTGGCTCAGTTCAACAGGATCATGAATATTAGATTGAACCACAGGAGGATCCCTCTTAATGGTTTTGTCGCCAGTAAGATAGAACAGGAGACAAATACTGAAAGTGTGATGGGAAGGAGGACAAAAGATAACACACACAGTAAAATATTTGTCTCAGTCACTACTGAACTCTATTTACTACAAAGTCTGCCTCTGCTGATAATCATCTCAGAGGGATGCACTGGACAGGATTATACCAACAGAGGGTGCCACATATGTCACTCTTGTTTCCAGAAACAGCTTGTGGTTAGAGGAGGAGCACATGTTCCCTTCATGCACTGTAACAGAATGCCTGCTATGAACTAATCCATAATCACACAACACTACAGAGCAGCCCCAGCCAGCACAGCACTGCTTACATAATGAGACTTTTTCTGTGAATTTGGATTCCCATAAAGGTTAACATCATGCAGTCTATACCCATATCATAATAACACTAAAATAAGGAAGAGGGTTGACTTCTTTCACTTAAGAAGCCTTTAATAAATTTTAAAAAAAAGATTATATGATTTACGAATGCTCTACAAGACATGTGGGAATTCTGTTAGTGGATCAATTATTAATCTGAAGTAATATGTAAATAATACATGTAATGGTGCTTTAACTGTAATTGGGGGCATGCTGTAGAGTGACAGTGGATTAATTAACACAGGAACTTAAGAGAAGAGAGAGAAAAATGGAAATTATGACATGGTTAAACTTTTTATCTACACTGACAGGCCAAATTCCAACAAACAACTTGCCAAACATGACAACATGTCAGTACATTAAGTGATATCACTTCTAGTACTGGTTAAATTAATCAGTACTGAGTAGCTCATTGGGTTCTTTTGGTTTTTTTTAACCCCTGTGCTAACAAAACTGTTGGTTAGCACTTGTGTCTCACAGCAAGATGGTCCTCGGTTCGAATCCACCGTTTCACATAAGATCAGGTTAACTGGCGATTTATGCCAGTTGGGATTGGTTTCAACCCTCCTGTGACCATTAACTAGATCAGTGGTTCCCAGACTTTTTTTGTTAGGCCCCCCTTTGTTTTAGAAGAAAAATCTTCGCCCCCCGCACAAACACATCCTCCAACCACACACACCCATATTTTGTTTTCAAACTCCATTGCAGTTTATTTCACACCTCAAAGATTTAGTAAACAACTAAACAAATAAAAGTAAACTGTAATAAATTACAGGTAGTAATAAAATAAACTACTAACTCTTTTACGCTACGTCCACACCTACACGGGTATTTTTGAAAACGCAGCTGTTTCTATGCGTTTGGGCCTTTCATCCACACGTAAACGGCGTTTAGAATCACCGGAAACGGAGATTTTTTTAAAACTCAGTTTTTGCGTTTACGTGTGGACGCGGGAATACAGAGTTCGTTACGCAACGTCAAAGGTATGTGCCCTTTTTCACGTCACGCTGTGCGCCACGTTATTGTTTATATGAGATGAATTTCTACAATGGCAGATAGAGACAAAATACTGTTGCTGTTAATCTGACTATCTTCAGTTTTTACACGCTTACATATACACACGCAGCTACTGTCCCCCCATTTAGAAAGGCAGAGGCGTCATGGTGTAATTATTTTACGTGTAGTTGTTTTTTTCCTGTGTAATAATATTCAACATTTCTATCAATACATTTTTCAAAAATGCCTCTCTGTCCAAAATGGGTTTAAAAACATAAAAAACTGTGGGATACTGTTTGTCCGTGATTTGGACAGGGGGAACAGTAACAAATTACCGCAGGATCAGCCTGATATTATTTGTATTCCACTGTATAAAGAGCTAACATCTCCAAAATGTCAGGAGTAGTTAGTCATTACAAGAAGTGTTTGTGAACTAAAAATCAAAAATGTGGGATACTGTTTGTCCGTGATTTGGAGAGCCCAGCGCGTGCTCCCGACACAGGGAAAACTAATTTTGTCGCAGAGACCTGGCACTTGTGCAGGTGAAGCCAAAGGGAAGATTTGCTTAACCATATTTTCTAGTCTTTGGCTTGGAAGGAAGTTGGTTTGGAAACATATTTGGCGATGCTTCATCTCCTGCTCTGCGTTTGTGTGGGAGCCCCGTCAAAAACCTCTCCATTATGCTAGCAGTGTCCAAGCATTCTTTTTTTTGTTTTTCTTTTCATACCCCCCCCCCCCTGCAATGGCTCTGCGCCCCCCCCCCAAGGGGCGGGCCCCATACTTTGGGAACCTCTGAACTAGATAAGCAAAAGAGGATGAATGGATGGACAGACAAAAAATGTTGGAGCAATGGAAGGTTTTGGCTTTCCCCAAAGGGACACCACCAGGTTTTTTTTTCCTTATACATTTTCCATATAAGTCACGCCTCCCGCTCTCAAAAAAAAGTACCTAAAGCACATGAAATAATTGAAAGTCATAGAGTAAACAGAGTTATATACTATCTTGCAGTACCATGCAGTAAATGGCTGTTTATGCAGATTTGTTACCTGGTTAAAGGTGAATTTAAAAGTCAATAATTACAATGGTTGTTCATTAAGTAAACTGAGAAAGAGAGGACCAGATAGAGACAAAGACAAAGATATCTCAAAAAAAAAAGAAGAAGAAAAAAAGAAGGAGCTGATTGATTATTTGTTTTCACTGTTTTATGTGATTGCAAATTGGGTGATGAGTGTTTGGTTTGTGGACTGTTAATGGGACAAACCAGTAAAAAACACATCACCTTAAAAACTGTGTTTGCCATTTGTAGCCATGCACTCAAAGTTTATAAACGGTTAATAAATTCATTAAAAACAAACAGAGTTGGCTTGCGGATATATTAAAGTGGGTTAAAAATAAATTTGCTGAATGCTCATAAACTGCCCATGAACGATAAATAGGCTCTCATAAAGTTAAAAAAAACAACAAAAAACATCTCATTATCTCTGTGAATCTGCTGGCTGCACCCGCTTGCACTGCACTGAAGCAGAACTTCATGCTGCAGTAATAAATGATGTGCTCCGGCTCCTCGCCACAGAAATAGCAGCACACCTGACAGAATGCAGCTGTCAGTCGGAGCGGAGACGAGACATTAACTGACGGGCATTATCCTACCCTTTTGGCTTTTTTCCTTGTCTCCATCTCGTTCCTGCTCCCTCTGGAACGAGATGGAGCGGCAGACAGGCGCAGAGAAAGGGAGAGACGGATTATGAGGCAGGGCGAGGCAGAAGCACGCAGAGATATATAGGGAGAGGAGGGAGGAGGGGAAGTGGCGAGAGACTGAACCCTTGCCATGTTCCACTCCTGTGTGCAGCCGCCAGCAAGTACCCAGCACCACTCCAACGTCATGCGCGCTGGCTACCATATGCTGGAGCCCCTCGGCAAGCAGAGCTATTCTCAGCATTTACTTGTTTTTTGTTTATTGGTTTGAGTTATTTTGCAGTTTCCACACAAGCACACACCTTCCTCTGTTTGTCTCCTTCTTTTGGGGAAAATCGGGATCAGGCAAGTGTAAAACTGGACTGTGAAATGCTTGTTGGCTAACAGCAGCTTATGTAAGAGACTGTAGGTAGGGCAGATTAGGTGCAAACAGCACTACAGTAGAGTTTGAGAGCAGACCGACAGATGGTACAGAGCCGTGTGATGGCAGCAGATTTGTCAGAAGCACATTGGATCATTTTCCCAAAGAGACAAGTAAATCCCATCGATACGGGAAGACCTTTTATTTATATTTTTCCCCTTTTCATAATCTCCGCGTGTCATTTAAGAGTGGTGAAGCTGAGCAGAGGTCTGAGCAGAGGTGTGACCACCAGTGCAGCAGCTTCATTGGATTTGTGCATCTGGTTCGAGAACAAAGAAAAACAAACCTGTAATCTGTTTTGCCGTAACGCTGTCAATGCGGCTGCATGTCTGACTGCATTCTTTCACTGTTACAGCATGTCATTGATTGACCTGGAACTAAACAGTTGTGTGTATCCCCGACTCCTTCCATCACTCAAACGCCTGCGACATATCTAAGCCATGAAAAGGGATTCACAATTTTCAGCTCCCACAGTCCTTTGTGGAATGTGTTTTCTCCTCTCCTCATTTAAACAGCTGCGACAAACTTAATTATGCATGCACGCATCGTAAACTGTGCTATCTGACGCTGCATATGGATCTGACGCTCACGCATAATCGAACATGCGCACGCTTCTCTTTGTTTAACATAGTAACACTTAATGTCTTTTTCACAACGATCAAACCCTGATGATGAGTGTCGGTCCAAGTTGGTTTTCCTTGGAATACGCATAGGTAGGTTTGTTTTAATGTGATAACTAATGCTGGAACTCACATTAGTGAAATGGTGACCTAATTGTTGAGAAAATCTAGGGGTTTATTCTACACTCTTTTATGCTCTTTCATATAGAAACCGACTATGTTCAAAGTGGCAGCAACATAATGACTTAAATCCAAACTGAACAATTTTATATCTTGTAATTGTTCTTCATTGGTTGAGATCCACTTTTCCTTAGCACATAATTTGTCTGTGATGCTTCTCATCTACATTGCTGTTGTCAGCATTAAGCTGAAGACAGCGAGATTGCTGAGACAATTTGGGTAGGTATGGGATGACTCACATGAGACAGAGGCTGAGACTGGAGACAGGCAGCCCAAACTAAACACCACACTGTGTGTAGTAGCCCCAGGCTAAAGCTGGTGGAGCACAAAATTTGGTTCTGTTTGTTTTAAAAACAAAATGTGTATATACAGTGCCATGATAAAGTATTTGCCCTGTTTCTGATTCTTTTTTTTTTATCATTTATTTTATCACATTTGTCATCAAACAAATTTTAACATTAGACAAAGATAATCAGACTAAAGAAAAAATGTGGGTTTTGAATGATTTAATTTATTAGGGGAAAAACAGTTCTCCAAACCTACCGAGTCGCCCCGTGTGAAAAAGTAATTGCCCCTTAAAAGTAACGACTGACTGTGACGCTGATTGCAAGAACAGCAATCAAGCATTTGTGAAAACTGGCAATGAATTAATTTTGGCTCACACTCTTCTTTGCAGAATTGTTTTAATTCAGCCACATTGGAGGGGTTTTGAGCATGAATGGTCTGTTTAAGATAATGCAAAAACAAGTCAATCTGATTTAAGTCCAGATTTTGACTAGCCCACTCCAAAACCTTCATTTTGTTTTGTTTTTTTGAGCCACTCAGAGGTGAACTTGCTGGCGTGATTAGTTTTACCACTGTTCCAAGTTTTCTCTATTTCAATGTAATGGCTCTCAGTGGGTTTGATAAGTCCTAAATCCTTAGAAATATCTTTGTAATCCTTTCCAGACTGATAGATGTCAATGACCTTGTTTCTAATCTGTTTTTGAGTTTCTTTTGATCTTGGCGTGATGTGTTGCTGATCTTTTAACCCACTTCACTTTCATACAATTTTCTTTAACTGACTTCTTGATTCAACGGCTCTGGCAATAATCAGACCCGGGCTTGGCTAGTAAAATTGAACTCAGCTTTCCCCAAAAATTTGGTTAATCACATTTAATTCATGATTTAACATGGTTGGAAATTGCTTTTCCACACAGTGCCAGGTAGATTTGGACGGTGTTTTTCCCTTAAATAAAATCATAATTTAAAAACTACGTTTTGTATTTAATCAGGCTATGTTTATCCAATGCTAAAATTTGGTAATCTAAAACATGTGTTTGTTGGTGTATCTGATATCCTTGTGGTGGTGTTGTTCCTGCAATTCCAGGATGAACAATGCACACACAGTCACATTGTTGTGATGTCATAGCTTTGGCTTGTAGGGAAAAAATCCTTTGTTTATATAAAACTCTCTTATAGAATAAATGGCAACTATTTCAAGTGTTTTCGTTATTAATTTATAAAATATAATAAGTATATTATTAAGTTAGGTTTGGTTTTAGTCAAATTTACGGTTCTCGTCTTGGCTTTCTCGTGATTGTTTTTAATAGCATTAGCCAGACTCTGGGCTGATGCTAACCGCATGCTCAGACAACATTATTGGTCAGTGGCAATTTTTTCCTGGATCAACATTATTATGATGAAAACAGCAATTGGATATCAGTGCAGTAAGAATGAAAAACATGCAAAAAGAAAAAAAAAAAAGGAAATCAGAAAGGGGGTAAATACTTTTTCACTGCACTGTATTTTCATTTGTAGTCTACATCTCATTTATCTCAACAGATTATCAATGTAAGATATTCTACATCTGAATCCAAGAGCAAGTAAAAATAGATAACAGATGCCTCATGGTACCATTGAATGATCAGAAAGAAACATATGTAGGCCTTGATATCCATGTGACGATGATCTGCACTGTCATAATTTAATACTTAATTTACTCAGTCCAATTCTGTAAGCTTAATTTTCAAATGATGAGGGTGTAAAATGAGACTGATTAATACAATCTTTCCCATGGCAAATTCAGCCTCTAATGTGGGCATGATGAATCCCCTTTTCACACTTGACAATTAAGACTTTTCTCTGGCTCTACAGATGAGTGAATGAGTACCCAAGAAAGATGGCCTAAAACCATGACAATGATATGCCATAATTGCTATTAGATAAATGGGGTAATTAAGGGTGTATGATCCATATAGTGTGGCTAAATGGAGTGTGAAAGTGTGTCTCCACATAGTATAAGCTTGCTTCATGATGCAGGTTTATGAGGAGGAATTATACATAGAATGAGAGAGCTATTAATAATATTTAGATAGAAAGCGTTACTGTTACGGAGTTTATATGTGGCTGTAGGAGAACTGATACTCTTATATCAGGATCTTGATATGCTTTAAGACACCCCAGCTGGGCACAAATATAAGAAAGTTCTTTAAA
>VUQG01044876.1:6516-21780 GCA_015106755.1 Etia nguti | reverse complement strand
AAATAGCAAACCTGAGATCATAACGAAACGGGGTGAAGGGCAGAGAGACGCAGACTAAGGAACAGAACACCATGAAACGCAGACGAGCCGACAAAGAGCACAGACCAACACCCACTATATATATATACACACAAGGAAACCAGGTACTCGCACACAGGAGGGAAGCACAGCTGATCCTAATACACAAGACAACTGGAGGATACAAGCTGAACACAGTGACAACAGACACAGACCTTCAAAATAAAACAGGAAATCCACAACACGAACTCAGGGACACGAACAGGGCACAAGGGGAGCACACAGGATACCAAATCAGAATAAACTAGAACAGAAGACAATAATCATACTAAACACAAAACGCTGGGTCAACGACCCAGCACCATGACATTTTTTCCTTTTACTCTGCACTTGTATTTCTTCTCACGCTCCTCTGTTCCCTTTTAATTCTGGTCTACCAAACACAGCATTAGCGCTGTATCATTTAATCTCCCAGCTGTTGGTTCACTGCAGTAGTTGCTATGATAGCACCTTGTGCTCAGGTGCATCCATAATCTGTTGCGCAAACACACGATGTGTCCTCTCACTGTCTCAGTCACACTTCAGCAGAGTAGCTCCCCTGACTCATCAGTCTGACCTGCCTAAAAGCCAGACTCGACCTTTTAGAACTTTGTAGTCAAGGAGCGAAAGGTCGTTGCTGATCTGAAGAGAAGCCGCTTTTCATCTCCATAAAGGTCACACTTTAGTCTGGCATGACGGCACAACCATGAGAATGACACGGTGTAAAAAGTTCCAGTATTCTTTGTCCTTTTTCTGTTGTTTGTATTCTATTGTTCTGTATTGTGTTGTAAGTAGGCAAGCTAGTGCTTGATATGAAGGCCAAAAAACCCCCGTCAAGAGCATTTAGCATTTAGCTTGAAGAGTCTTACCCGAGGCAGTGTGTCTTTTCCTGTATCTGTTTGTGTGTGTTGCTGCCAAGGCGAAGGGGACGTGGGTAAATATTTTTTGCTTGGCTTTGTGTGTGTGCACAGTGGCTGGGTAATGGGTGGGAGTGGGGGGGGGTGGGCTCTCTCAGCAATCCTCAGAACTGGGTCAGAGGGATTAATATCCTGACCTGGCTAATTGGAGCTGAAGTTCACTTTCAAAACTGCTAGTTCACCCACAGACAGCCTCGGCCAGGACTGCACTATGAAGCTTTTCACACTCTGAGGGCTCAAGGAATGTGTACAGTATGTGAAGCAATGCTTTTATATTGTTTGTACATATCCTTTATTATTTGACTCCCTGTTGACAGTGTGAAACTATAGCATTCAGAGTACATTAAACTAACAGTTGGAGAAGTGTCCACAAGAACAGCTCAATGTCAGCATATCAGTCAAAATAAATCCTTAGCAACAGCCCGACACTAGTGGGAGGCTTAGCCAAACCCCCCCCCCAAGTCAGTCAAAGGTTTTAAGACCTAAAGCATGATTATGCAGAGAAAATACCACATTCTTTTTCTTACAAATACAAATGGATTTAAAAATGCACCTTTATTCAGTGCAGTGGTTGGTTCTTATCCTCATTGAGTTCTTTATTCTTATCAAACAGTACAACAGATACCATGTGTGGTCAGTCAGAGTTTTTCTAATATGGAACAGGCCAGCCATTGTTTTGTATTTGCCGGTCTTACAAGAGAAAAGGTTCAACTGCACAGTTTAGAGAAAGCAGGGTTTCTGCCCATGTGCTTTTCAGGGTGTATGTATTTGTTATGAAAAGCTAGAACCTTTAAGGTAGTTAATGTAGATTACTATTCAAATACCTGTCTTTACATATGAGTTACAAATGTAACTCATTACTTTATCTTCATATTAGACATTGACAATAAATAAACTCTTCGGTACATATAAGCTAACTGGTGGCTAGTGCTACATTAATTGTGGGCCATATCTATTGGAAACCATGAAAAATGCTTTGTTGAAGGTGGGGAAGTAAACCAAACAGCAGGACATCCCCACTTCACTGAGCTTTTTTTGACAGGAACCTTTTTGACACTGGCTGCTGTTTCACTTGATGACACCTAGCAAACAAAGATGGCTACTGTTGAAGTTTATATAGATTTCATTATACTATGAACTATACTCCGTCACTATGTTGATTCCGTTCTACAGTATGTTTCATCATTTAGTATTGTGGCCACAGAGACTATTTACTTCTGCTTTACATTAGTTTCAAGGCGTCCTCATGATGGAGTTTTAGTACAGTATTGAAATTTCTCAGCGTTATTGATTAACACTGATGTTCTTTGCAAAGATGTAGTAAAGAACAGCACAGCTGTTTCAATGTTTTACTTTGCCATTCAGACCCAGTTTGACAATCGATTGCAATTTGCAGACAGATTTCAGGGTTTTCTGCTTTTTTCTCTTTTCTGTCACTCAGAATAGATTTTCTCTGAACTGTTGGCTCCAGGCAAAATGACCGAATTTGTGCTTGGCCTAATTCGGTTTCGTCTGCCTAGAAACTGAACAACAAATCAACGAATACAAAGCAACTTACTCCTCAACAACATATTTTGCAGGTCATTCATTTAGCTGGTCCCGTTTTTCTCTATGTAGCCATAACAGAAAAAAAAACTGTGGACAGTAAATGTGAGGACAAACAGACAACCTCTCATCTTGGTTGTGTTTGGGTGTTTCTGGCACCAGTGGGCCTTTTGATGTGCTGGAAGTGATTTTAATTAGGTTTCATACACGCTCTTTCTCCTCTCTTCTTCATCTCTTCTGCACTTCCTTTTATCAGCCTTTTATCAGCCTTCCATAAGGCCTCCAGTAATACAAGTGAACCCTGTCTAAACCTCTGTGAGCTGTGCGGTCATGGTTATGTCTGCAATATTGTGCATGCATGCACAACTTGCTTCAACTTGCTTCATGCTTCAACTTTTCCAATTAATTCAGTTGTTATTTAAATAGTGCCAAATCACAATAACAGTTGCCTCAAGGCACTTTATATTGTAAGGTAAAGAACTATAATACAGAGAAAACACAACAATCATATGATTCCCTATGAGCAAGCACAGTGGGAAGGAAAAACTGCCTTTTAACAGGAAGAAGCCTCCAGCAGAACCAGGCTCGGGGAGGGGTGGCCATCTGCCACGACCGGTTGGGATGAGTGGATGAAGACAGGACAAAGACACACTGTGGAAGAGATCTAGAGATTAATAATAACTAATAATTAAATGCAAAGAGGTGTATTAACACATAGTGAGTGAAAAAGGTGACTGAAGAAGATGCACTCAATGCATCATGGGAATCCCCCAGCAGCCCATCTAAATGGCTTTTAGTGACTTTAGAAGAGGATCTTCATTAGATTTGGCCGATGGAGCCAATAATATAGACTCAACATATATGTTTTGCCTTTTAGCATGGATTCACCTTTGGTGTACAGTTTACACTTACAGTCCTCACGACCAAGATGGGAAAGTTCGTGAAATCTCAAGCCAGTTGTTGTGGGAGTTACCATATTTAGCAGCTTTGCATTGTTTCTTCAGGGAATGGATGTTTTTATGCTCAAGAGGATATTATGACTCTCTCACTCTCTCTCTTTCCATCTCTTCCTCTCTTCTCTTCCACCTTCTTCCTTCATCTGAACATTCCAAGTAAGCTGTCAGGCTTTTTCAGTACAATAGGTTGCAAGGTTGCATGTCTGATTCCCCGTTGTCTCTCCTTTATTTTATAAGGTATTGGCAAAAATGTAATCTGCGACAGGACCGCCACTCCTCTGGATGCCTTCCGAATGATGTCAGCTGCCCAGTACTACCCCAAGCTGCTGAGCATTATGGGAAATGTACTGCGTTTCTTGCCAGCTTTTGTTCGAATGAAGGAGCTGCTGGAGGAAGGTTACATTGGAGAACTTCTGGTCTGTGAGGCCCAGGTATGAGCAGAATTACTTCTGTTTATTGCTGTGTGAAGAAATTTTTTTAAGAATTGCTTCTTATGCTTTTATCTTGATGTTAGATTGAGTTATAGCAGCACCCACATAGCAAAGAATCAATGTTGCTACAAGACACGGGTGGTACCCTGGTGCTTTTACTTGAGATTTGATCCCAGATACTACCCAACTGTCTCCTTTTTATTCTTGCTTTTCCTGATCACAGTCATCTGAGGCACAATAAAATCTAAAAGACTTGTGCTCCCTCCCCTGTTGTTCTCTTTGTCTTAAAGGTCCACAGCGGTAGCCTTCTTGGGAAAAAATACAACTGGAGCTGCGATGATCTGATGGGAGGCGGTGGCCTGCATTCGGTGGGCAGCTACATTATTGACCTGCTTACGTTTCTGACAGGCCAGCGTGCAGCCAAAGTCCATGGCTTCCTCAAGACTTTCGTCAAACAGACCGACCACATCCGGGGCATCCGTCAGATCACCAGTGACGACTTCTGCACGTTCCAGATGGTACTGGAGGGAGGCGCCTGCTGCACCGTCACGCTCAACTTCAATGTCCCCGGAGAGTTCAGGCAGGAGGTGATAGTTGTAGGGACTGACGGGAGGCTAACGGTCACAGGGACAGACCTGTACGGACAGAAGAACAGTGGCGGTGGAGAAAGTGGTGGCGGCCCTGAGCTCCTGCTCAAGGACACCACGCCTCTCGAGAAGGCCTCCCTGCCGGAGAAGGCCTTCAGTGACATTCCGTCCCCTTACCTCACCGGGACGATCCGCATGATCCAGGCTGTGCGGCAGGCCTTCCAGGACCAAGACGACCGCCGGACGTGGGACGGCAGGCCCCTGACAATGGCTGCCACTTTTGAGGATTGCCTATATGCTCTGTGTGTGGTGGATACAATTAAGAAGTCCAACCAGTGCGGAGAGTGGCAGAACATTGTGGTGATGACAGAAGAACCAGAGGTCAGCCCAGCTTATCTGATCAGCGAGGCCATGCGGCGGAGTAGGATGTCCCTCTACTGTTAGCATTTTTAAAACTCAAGGTGGCACTCGAGCGGCATTCTTGGAAGTTTTTTCACAGAGCTGCCGGATTCCAGTTTTGTGTTGAAATTTGTGTTGTCACTGTTACAGAGGCTTTACACGACGACGTGCAGAGAGTTGTGGTTTCCCAGCCTGAGCAGTAGAAAAAGCAATGTGATTAATAATCAGAACTTTATTTATAAAGAAGGTTTTTTTTTTCATTTTGGCAGCGGGTTTAAGCCCTCCGGGGAGATGCACTTTTAAATCAAGCTAATTCATGCAACAGAAAGACCTACAGTGGCGGCATATCAGGGAGTGAAACTACCTGCTGGTTAGTTGGTCGATCAGTAGGAGGCGTCCTTGCAGGGATCGGCTTCTAATGTTCCCATTTCACCAACAGATACTTGCAATTTCATATGCTTTTCATCACCCCCGCTGGCTGCTTGATCAAACAGTTCTTTGCGCCTCCTGTTTCTCCTTCTCTTCTGTATAACTGGTCTAGAAAGACACACGCCCTACACTGTGGGTTCGAACAAGGACTGCCAAGGAAGAACGATAGTCTTTTTTTGAATTGTGCCAGTCTGTTGTTGCTGTAATCTAAAGTACTTTTAGTACTAGTTTTACCAAGTGAATGTTAAAAAAACAAGTCAACGTTCTTCTTAGTCATGCTCTGTCTGCTACGTATGTTTCTCCTGTGTGTGTGAAATGAGAAAAAAAGAGTCAATCGTTTGGCTGGTGTTTTTTGTTTTTTTTCCCAGAGGACTCTGGTTTTCGTATGCAATATAAACAGGCAGAAGGGGCACTAGTTTCTCTCTGAGCCTGAAATAAAGGGTTAGAATAAACTATGGTATGCCTTTATGCAGTTCCAGCTGTGCATCACCTGCGTTGTTGGTCAGTGTAGCGATACTCTGATTAGTTTTATGCTATCATTGTATCCACTAAATCTCGTGTGGCACGTATCTGCACTGAAGTGCGCACAGTCTTGCATGTAAGTTTCATTCTCACACTGCTGTGCAATGGGTGCGCTCTGCTGCAAACTAATTGCAAGCCTGTTTGGTGTGCCCAGACCTCAAGTAAGACTGGGAACTTGCAGCCAATCAAACAGTGTAGCAAAGTGTGGGTGACTACATTTTTAAAAAAATATTTTTTATTCAAAGTGTTAAGGTTGGTGTTATTTTGCGTTTTTTCTAATTGTTGGAAAAATTTCATATAGGCCTGAAGATCAAACCCAGTACCGGTAATCCATCTGTCAATAATTCCTGACTGCAGTACAGTGTCTGTGGCACTTGGCCCCACACCCACTGATTCCTGCTTTCAATTATTACATCAAATTATTACATTAAGTGTTTTTAAAAAGAGCATTTCAGTTATTTTTTAGCTCATGTTTTAGTGTTTTGGTTTTTCCGTCACTCTCACCACTCTCATTGACCCTATTTCCAGCAGCAGCCAGATGCTTTGGCAAACATAGCTGTGATAAACACACTGTATGCTGCCAGCCCCACACCAAACAACAGAAAGACACAGCTACTTGATGCAACTAAAGAGCCAAAACATAAAAAGTAAAGATTTTCACTGCATTTACACCCAAAGTTCATAGAAGTTTTAGTTCTAGAAATGCTTTTTAAAGGAACTTAAAGGTTCCTTCAGTCCACTGATATCTATGTTACCAGTGTGCTCTAAAGACTAAAGAGGATTTGGGAAATTGGTCCACTGACATGGAAACTCAATGGGGGTTTTAATATGCAACTTTAAGAAAAAGGTTGTGGTACTGTAGAAGACGACAACACTAAAGCCATACCAAACAGTACATAGCAATTAAAGCTTAACTTACAGTCCTGCTTTGAACCCCTACAGAGCCAGTGCCGTAAGTAGGTGACAGCGCTGTCTGCAGTGGTCTGCCGTCAAGAGAACTAAAAGACTTAAGAGCTGATTTAGTTTATACACGGATTATCAAGAGGAATGAAAACAAGAAAACGGCATGCATCTGCACTGGAAGATTAATAGCTCTTGCATTAGAATAGTGAGGAAGCTAATCAGTAAACTATGTTTACACAGAAAATCAACACCAAACGGACCAACCGCAGTTCTTTTCTGGGAAGTTGCACATCAGACTATGCTCTAGCTGTACTGTAGTTTTAACACAGTCATAAGCGTAGCAGGAAACACTGCAGCGACGTTGTCACCTCCGCTTCAAAGCCGTCCATGTCGGTTAATGCTGGAAAAAAGATGAGCAGTGGCAGTGAAGCAGTTTCAAAATGTCCAAAAGGAGGCACATTTTTTATCTTTTGCAGTTCAGAACCATTGGAATTATTAAGTACTACAAGCACCCACACCGGAACTTAATTCAAACCCCAGTCCTCCCAACAGCTTTCTATTATCTGGACAAAGGCAAATGCAGCTTTCAACTATCAACTAATGCACGTAACAGTTTAACCCACCAATCAGAAAACAGAACAAGCAGGCGCGTGACTCACAGTCCAGCTTCCAGGAAAGCAGAAACCATTAGAAAGTGATGAAAGCAAATACGGCTGAACTTAAAGTTTAACATCAGTAGATGCAGGTGAAGGAATAACACCAACCCACAAGCCAAAAGATTGATTTTTTTTTTTTAATATGCATTCTCTATCCATAAGCTGTGCTGAAATACTAAATATGTAACGACTACTGAAAATGTACATAAAAGTAATATAAAGCAACAATACGCTTTTGTCTAAAGAATTAAATCAGTACTGTATGGGGTTTTTTGTTTTTGTTTTTTTGTACAAACCAAGGAACTGGAACATGTCTGGATGAGTGTTAGGGTATTTATTCTATGCTGAAGTTTTCACGGACTGACCTGCAGTGCTATTGTGGGAGATTAACAGCAGAATGAGGCCTTCGGAGCATTCAGCTTCTTAATTCCATTTATCAGATAATGACCAAAAGAGTCTCTTGTGAAAAGCTTTATGTTTTCTCTTTAAATGCACTATATCAGAACGCAGCACAACTACACTGTCGCCCGAGAACTCATAGATCTCGTGTCTGTGCGCAGTCTTTTATTGTTTACTGTTTAGTGCTTTGCTGAGACCAGGCCCTCTTTAAAACCCCTCGTGTCACAGAACAGAAATTGAAGAACCAGAAAACACTCTTGCCTAAATAGTTTGCATGAAAAGCACGGAGTCCGACACTGATAAGCTGCCTCTCAGTACTCCAGGGAAAATATTGCCCCGTGTGTACGAAACGCCTTATCAAATCTGCATATAGACTTTCCCCCTTTGTCAGATAAGCTCACAAAATATAGCTATGTAAAGAAAAAAAAGAACATGCACAGGTGTTGGACTTGTTTCTTCAGAGTTTAATTTGTCTGTTTATTGCCATCAACACAGATTTTGGGAAATGAACCTGAGGGTTGGTCGACTGTGAAGAAGACACTAGATAAACAGGCGCTTCATAGGAAAAAGGACAGGTCTTTAGGACCCCCCTGATTTGGCCTTTAACTCATTTTACTGCTGTTGGATTTATAGCTCTCTGCTGGAGTAGAACTGGTTGTTTATTTGTCCCTGTTGAGTTCAGCTGGAGGTGAATGATTTGCCTTTCTCGCTGGTTAAATATAGATAGATGCAGACAGGGAGGGAAAGGTTGGAGGCTTAATATAACACCTACAGCATATTAAAGGCAGCTTATGACATAGGTTTACGTTTTTGCTCTAATTGGTAGCATTTTATTTGCAGGTCTGTTTGGCCCTTATACACTCTCCTAAAGTCCTCTGTGACTGTGCACTTTGGTGCAGTCAAAGATCTGAGAGTGTGATTTCTGGTTAATTTCCAGTTAAATTCTCTTGTGAAGAACCTCCCTGTTACTGCACGAGTAAATACTCTATGTGCTCATCTCTTCCAATGGAAAATGCATTTTTCAGATCAGTTCAAACTTTCTTGAGGACACATCTCAAAGGAGGCAACACCATAAATCATAGGATTTGGAATTTGCATAAAGGCAGAACTATGAGCCTTCATATTCTACACGAGGGTCTGACTATGATTGATTAAAGCCAAAACCACGTAGATGTTAGCAGTTGGCTGTGCTGATCACTTTCCTGATGATTAGTATTGTAACTCTTTCCAGTAAACCTCCCAAGCATCTCTGCATTATTAGAATATTGTAAATCTGTAATCTAAAGTGCTACGTAGTGACTTTTATTAGGAATTTGTGACACATCTCTATTTTATCAATGCTGCCACCATGCCCCCAAGTGTCTTCAAAGTTCTGCAGAATAAATTGTGCAGATTGTGTTTAACTCTCTTTCTATACCATCACTGCTGACTTAGCTGCAAGCTAACCTCCAGTGACACTTAGAAAACTCGGGAGGTTCAGAAAAACCCTGTATCTTCCAATCAGCCATAACATTTCAACTACATGCTTAATAAGTGTTTAGATCTCCGCTGGGCCGTCACAGCAGTTCTGACTTTTTTGCCCTATTGATACAAAATGTTCTGATTCTTTGGGGTCCTGTGGGTTGCAGGGTGGGGCCCTGATGGATGGATTAGGGGTAGCAGTTTTGGTGTTGGGTTTAGTTCTTGGGGATCACGTTCCAGGCAGGATGTGTGATAGCTGTAAAGAAGTCGATGTCTTTTGGGACAACCGTTACCATGGAAGGGAGCTTGATCTGCATCATAGACTGTACATAAAGGATGAATGTGGCTTCCAGGTCTAAAACTTGAAGCCAGTTGGAAAGTGCCTTAAAACTGTTGAGTTTTACTGAATAGAAATATTACGACCCTTAGTAGAGTTTAAAAAAGAAAAAAATAACGCAGGGTATCCTTTAGGGCGGGGCTACCTTGTAATTGACAAGTCATTATTACTTAATTTTGCAGTGTCATAACCAAATTGAAAACATTGAATATGCTCAGCTCGAGGCTTCGCAAATCAGTGAATGACATCTCCCATATCCATCTTTTATACTCTATGCTAGGTAACAGTGTTGATGGTGATGTCAAAGGTACACATGCCATGATCCAAAGTCTCCTACAGGTGTTTTACTGCTCCTGTAAGTGGTTTTAATGTTGCGGCTGACTGGTGTACATTGCCTGCTCACATCAAGCTCACATTGTTTCAGCAGGTTTTAGTGCCTCTGTAGGATGGTGGCACAAATAGATTCAGTGTGCTTTTAAAACAGCCTGGGCCTCATCTAGAAATTAAATACGCTACATTTAGTGTCCTGCGGTGAGAAGACCCATAAACTTAAGCGGACCTTCCTGAGCTTTTCATGTGTTTGAAGCTTATCTGTGTAGGGGTGAGTGAAGGTTTCACCCGTGTCCACATAGAGCCATCGCCCTTCGTCTACTGAATCTCAGTAGACGCAACAAAAACAGTGGGCTTTTCATTTCAGCCAGTGCAGATGCTGGATAGGGAAAAAAAACAGTGAATCAGAGACAAAGTCATTATGAGTATTGCTACATCACAAGCCTTTAGTGCTCATTAGCAAAGCGTCTCCACCAGCTTTCATCTGTGAATGGAGAGGCAGTGGGCAGCAGTCTGAAACACACGAGGCAATATGTGGCTTCTGAAGCACTGAATATTTAATGGGGAATGTGAATGAGCCGATACAGCACAGTGTGAGGATTTCATGCATTTGATCTGTTGACTGATTTTATTGTTACTTTTTCTAAGTTGAACCACTGAGTGTTTTTGCTTTTCATGCTGATGACAAATTTTGTTGGTTTTCCTCCGCCTGTCAGGATGGCCCGATTGTGCGCTTGAGAAAACCTAAACACAAAACAAGAGGTGCTCCGGTTCCAGCACTTTGCCTCGTTTGCTGACAGTCTGACTATGAATCGCTCCGTCTCTGCGTCGCCAGCATTCACTGACTCATTGCTCAGGAAAGGCCTTCGCTCGCCGGGAGGGAGAGAGAGTGAGAAAGGAGGTGGAGGTGAAAACCTCAAAGAGATGCTTCTCCTGCACTCGGAGACCGTTACTTCGCAGCCGGATCCCACATTGCCAAAACTAAGTCTTGTCTCGGATTTGACCCCCCCCTCATCTCGTTCTTTCACACTCGCTCCTCTGTAGGTCTCCCCCTCCCTCAGAGGTTTCTTTTTTCCAGCCACTGCTGAGAAAGGTAACGGTTTTTGATTAAGCTTTACTTTGCATCAATCTCTCCTTTCACTTGTCCCGTTTTCCCCCGTTTCCCCTTTCTATTGTGAGCCAGGTTGAAGCCTGGAGGAAAAGCTCACTGGTGCTTCTGCAGACCTCCCTCTCCTCTACTTGTTGTTTTCATAGCCACACAAAGATCGCTCCGTTCACTCACGTGTGAATGCCTTTCCACAGCTGGTTTATGAATGCTGACTCTGGCCGTGTCTTGCTTGCTTACCCCTCCATAGATATCCATTTTGATGCTGTATTGTGACTATATCTGATATTTATTGTTCTGCATGTATATCGTGGATGCATGGACCTCTGTACATACTGTAATTTGAACTCTCAAACGCATATTTATGGGTCTTACTAGAGAGAATGTACTTGCTGTAGGAATAATTTATATTTTCTATCCGTTAAGGAGGTCAGTTGGTGTCACAAATAAACGCCCTGCTGAGTTCTCTGCTGAAATGGGTTTTTTTGTTTAGTTTTTTTTTTGTTCTGAGTGACTGTGTGACTTCTGTTTCAGTGTTTACTGGCTCATTTCCCTGCACCAGTGCTCGGCATTGATTGAATGTGTGTGGGAATGCGTGAAAGTGGGGGAAAATAAAGTGTGATGTTGTGTTTGCGACATGATTTACAGCTTCAGCACTTGTCTAATGCTGCAGTTTCTATGGAATAAACGATATATACATACACGATGGCTCTCATTTGATTTTTCCTCAGTTAGATACTGGGCCACCACATGCTGACAGGACTGCTTCAGCACACTGATTCTCCAAGTCTCTGATACTCTACTGGAGGCAGGGACCCATTTCTTCCATTATTTAGTGTTTTTATGACAGTCATGGACTGCACCATCTTACATATTGGTCTTTAACATTTCACTGATAGCTACATGTTCCATTGGCTTTAACATATGAATCATGATACACCACAGAAATTCTGTATTTCTTTCCAATAACATTTCCACTGACAATTAGACCCAAACTATATCTGCTGCCATAAGATGGCCAGCAGATCCCCTAACTGTGAGTGTAAGGAGTTCATGTTTTTGCTTTCATTTGTCACTCTTTTGTGTTTAATATGAAGAAAGGTTAGAAAATGTATATTATGATATATCCAGCTGATGTGTTACCAAGCATTTTTTTGAAAGTCTTTGCTGACCTCTGCTGGCTACAGTGGATGCTGCACATGGTGTTGCTCAGAGCAAACCCTGACACCGGACCTGAGAGAAACATCTGGATGGGGGGGGGGGTCACCACCCTGTCACAGGACTAAAACAGAGTGAGAGACAACCAAGGCCTCAGCCAGATGGATTTGAACCCAAGACCTTCTCTCTCAAAGGACACAATACTAACTACTTTGCTGCCACAAACCAAGATTAATCTTGTATATAATCAGGTTTCTATTTCCTGCTTTAGACCAATATTGCATTCTTCCATTTCCTGATTGTCTTGTTATAAAAGGCCCTCTCGCCCAGCTAACCAGTTATTTGGAGCTGAGTATTATTAGAATATAATAAAAATAATAATAATATGGAACTCGTTACTAAATGTGTGCACACATATTAGAAAACAGCTGTCTTAAATGAAGGAAATATCAAAGCAAAACTGTGTGTCGTGTTATTTAAATTTTGTCTGTATGAAAGATGATCAGCTAAAGTAAATCTTAACACTGAAAGGTCTCAGCTGGAGCTGCCACATGATTCAAGAGCCTGGAGAACGAGTCCTGAAAACTGCTTCAACAAATGACAAGAAAGCAGACCAAGAGAGTTCAGGCTGTACTGAATAAAGGTGATCATACCAAATACTGACTTTTACCTTTTATACTGTATTACTGTGTATGTTTACATTACTCCCATTTTCCCAGCTAAATATAAAGAAACGAAGGGCTGCTCAAAACCTTCACACTATATTGTATCATATGAATCTTACTGTAACCCTGTATCATTTCCATAATAAAATGCAATAACAGCCTTGTGTCTCTAGTGCAGAGGTGCCTTTAACAGAGCAGCACACCTGCAGGCTGGCAGGAGAAAGCTGCAGCTTTACCTACAAGAAAAAAAGGGAAGACGCCCAAAAAATACGTCTTTGAAAAAGTTTTGGAAATGAAACAAAAATCCCCAAAACAAACAAGCATTAAAAACATGAACCTTTTTTTCTACATTATGCAATCGGTGCAGTTATAGTTCACAAGCTTTCAGTTTAATGCATACTAACCTCAAAATGTGCACACGAACGGACAGAAAAACTCAACAGATACTAATGTTTCAGGGACTGCTTTCAAAAACAATGTCATGAACAGTTTACATCTATAAAAAAAATATAAGGATAATAAACGAACACATGACTAAACTAACATTAATGACACCGTGAAGGGGTGAGGGCAGAGAAGCAGAGAAGCAGGGGCGTATCTAAAGAAATTTTCTTTGGGTGGCATGAGGGTAGCATGGAAATCAAATGGGGTGGCAAAATCAAAGCATTTTTTTTACACATATGCAGGTGTTACATTCTTTAATATGCATTATATATGGTAAAAATACATCAAATACAGATAGTATACACGTTTCATATAAATATAGTCTGTAACTTTGTCTGTGAAGGTTCTCAGTCATCCAGGTCATTGTAGTCTAAGCAGCTAGGATAGAAAAGCGTCTGGACTTCTTTATGATTGTTGAAGATGTTTCACCTCTCATCCGAGATGCTTCTTCATTTCTAAGAGCAACTGGTGGAGAGTCCCACATTTTAAGCCCTATGGGAGTGTCCCCCAAGAGGGTCATGGACTCCCTGTTGATCCTCTACCTAATCACACAAGCCAAGGTGTGAAAATGGGTGTGGGTCACAATCAGCCAGGGTGAACCCACTGTGAAACCTAGCCCCACCCTATCAAATGGCCCAGGATGTGAGCAGGCATTAAGGCGCATGTGTTGTTACAAACTGGGTATTAGTACAGTTGCAGTGACTAAGTAAACACAAAATGCAGTTTCTAAATAAAAGTGTTTATTATTTATGTCGAGGTGCGTGGTGAGAACAGGACCCAAACACAGGACTCTCTAATCAAAGACAATGTGTTTATTTACACTGAGTAATGTGAACACTCGTGAAAGAGCTTTCAAAGGAGTGGCTTCCATGAACGTGGTCCCCACTCCTGCTCTGTGCTCGTGGTCTGTGATGTGACAGCCAAAAAACTCCAACACTCGATATTTACAAACGCTCCCCTCCCGTGAAACACTCTCCAAGTTCCTAACAAGACAAGGTATAGAGATCAGTTTGGTGAACTCACAGAAACACACACACAGACTATTTCCACTCAGACCTGGGACTTCACTAACTCAGTAACTCAACGATCCAGTGCTGACTGAAGCTCAGTCAGCTTATAAATCTAGATGGAAGACAGGTGTGGCGGCTTCAGCGTGGGAAGCGCCTTCTGGCCTGATGACGCCCATAAACTGGCACTCTGGAATACACACACACATACATGAGAGAGCATATTTCTCCTATGTTGGCTTCCCTTCATTGGCTTCCTGTTAAATCCAGAAGTGAATTCAAAATTCTGCTCCTCACATACAAGGTCTTAAATAATCAGGCCCCTCTTCTGTGGAACCAGTTTCCAGTTTGATCGTTACAGGTGACCCTTAATCCTCCCTTAGTTAGTGAGGAATGCCCAATCAGAAGACAGCTAGAGATGCGTATCATCAATTTTCTTCAGGCTTTCTTGCAAAAGTTGGAAGATGATGGTAAAAGCACATAAAGATCCACCTTCTCTGGAAGTACTGGAGTCAGGATCTGAGAATATAAGTGGGACCCTGCAGGCAGCACCATCATACCAGCTGGTGAGTCTGTAGGAGGAGATGGAGTGGTGTTCTCCCTCTGGCTCTGCAGCATGGGTCTAAAAGGTGTCATCAGCTGCTCTGACTGAAAGAATCCCCTGAAGGTGATATGAGGAAACTCCTTGGACCCAGTAACCAAGTCATGGTAAAGGGAGAGGATTAGATTGTTCATAGAGTCCAAATGGCTGCTGCTTAAATAACGGTTCCTTGCTCATAGGGGGTCATATGATTGTTGGGTTTTTTTTCTGTGAATGTATTATTGTAGGTTCTACCTTACAATATAAAGCGCCTTGAGGTGCTGTATAAATAAAATGGAATTGAATTGAACTGAACTGAACTGAACTGAACTGAACTGAACTGAACTGAACTGAACTGAACTGAACTGAACTGAAC
>VUQG01044872.1:0-10667 GCA_015106755.1 Etia nguti | reverse complement strand
AGGGGGTGGTGAAGAGGGGGGGGGGGGGGGGGGGGAGTTCAACAAGATTAGTGAACAGTGGATCATTTTGGCATGTAAAGGATTTTAACTTACTAATAATGGAAGATATTTGAATTATTGTTGGAAGTTCAAAACTAGGTCACGAACAGATGGATAGGAAAAGATCGATGTAGAACAGTTCACAATATTGCAAGAAGAGGTCAATTGTTGATGAAGGTTTACAATTTTAATATAAAAAAATAAGTTCAGAAATTCTGTACGGAGTGTAGTACAGTGTGTATGTGTGGCAAGAGTGTTTGGAGGTTTAACAATGTTATGTAATGTGGAAAACAAGGTAGGAGTGTTTCCCCCAGCAGACTGCATAATATTAGTGCAGTAGGCTGAGTTAGCATGAGAAATAGCTTCTTTATACTGTTGTTCTAGTAGTAGTTATTCCAAACATACACTTTCTTTATGTTCAACTGCTTATCTAAAGCTGTCTTTTGATTTTAGAAATGGGATCAAATACTACTCTAATATGTTGTCCTTTTTTGAAATGTCCAGATATTGGATACAGTTCTCCAGCAACTGTAAAAGGAAACAAAAATCATCTTACTGTGGGCAGAGCCCAGCATCGTGACTCACATTGTTGATTCCTCTGCTCAAAAAACTTTTTTTCGTGATTCCAAGAGTAGTGACATAAGTTGTTTACTCATCTTCTCCTTCTCTCATGTCTTGGTTTATTGTTTTTGACTACTATCTAAAGGATTATGACATCTGAAACCACTATTACAATGTGATTCAAATCTTCACCTGCCCACCCAACATCTGGTTTCAGTGTGCACAGTGGGAATTATGCTTGGCTATTACAAAACACTACATTACAAACATTTGTGCAGAGTTAAATGTGTTACCCATGGTCCTACTTTTACTTTATGCGCTTCTTTCTTGTTTCATAGAATATGAACAATTTTCTCTTCCAAAAACTCCTTTGTCACTCAGTTTGTGGCCCACACTGAATGTAACTTGATTTCTGGTACAACAGACCAATTCACTGTTAAATGAGTTGCGCCCTTGTTCACAGTCTATCCCTTTTATCTCGGTCTTTCATTCACTTCCCCACTCCATCCTACACTGCTTGCTGTGAGTCCTTATGCTTATGTTGGCTTGTTCAGTCTTAATTCTCAAGAGTTATACCTCTGCATTTTATCAGTGATCACATACTCATGACCATTAAATGGGTTTAAGGAGTGGAATGTAATGATGCATACAGAAAACTCACTAGTTTTTTGGGTGGTAAATGTTTATTGCATAAACTGGAATCTTCTTTGACCCCAAGTTCTCCTGCCAGCCAGTTTCTTCTGTCCTCATTGCTTTCTCCCTCCATTAATATTCCCTTCTTCTTTCTAGAAGGGAGTATTGCTTTTAATCATTGTTACTAGTGCCTATTTCAGATATTGATTCTAGTATGGCTCAGTGACATCATAACATAACAAAAAAATGTTGTTGTTTTTTTAAATATGTTTTTTTGGGGGGGGTTGTGAAGCTTTTTTTTAAAAACTTTGATACATTACATTAAGTCTTCCTTTAAAAGCTTGAAAAAGGCCAGACCTGAAAATTTGCAGTCTTTTGAAAGACTGCAAGAAGTCCCAAAATAATAACTTGGAAAGCAATAACTTATTAACAACTTATAGCATTCAATTTAATCTTCTTTTGTCTTCGAGAAAATTACATTTGATTCTATATTTGAATGCAAATTCATTAGATAAACTACTTCTGGGGAAAAAAAAAGTGTTAGTTATGTAGAGAAGCATGCCAACCTCAGAAAATCATACATGCACTGGGAATTTATGGACTGTTTGTGAGTTTATTGTCCATAAAAAAACAAGAAGAAAATAACTAAACTCAATATTTAACTGAAAGAAAAAATCTTCAAAAACAATGTAGCATATCAAGGCTGAGTCTTTCAGAAAGAAATATGATTAGAGGTTTGCTGCTCTGTGTAAGAATTATACTTAAGATGTAAACCAGTACTGCATGGCATTGCCCTTTAAACTGTTATGTGGCAATGCTTGAAAAACATGCACAATTCCATTAAAAATAAGGTTTTCTAGAGAAAAAAAAAGTTGAAAACAGCTGTATTCCTTTATGCATAGTCTACTTATGCTTTCCCCAACTGCTGGACTAAAGCCAGACAGTTTTAAGAAATTACAAGCTGATTAAGGCTACAAAAATCAGTGAAAGCAACAAAAACCTAAATGCAGATAGGCAAACTTCAAGGAAAAATGGCAATCACAAAAATAACTACAAAAAAAATGGTAAGGCATAGCAAACACTGGCAGAAATACTGGAAATTAAAACATGTAACAAATTCAAACAAAATTATACACTTTGAGAGAGGCACCCACCGAAAGGAACAGGTTTAACAAATTGCAAATAGAAAAACAAAAACAAAAAGAGGGAGTGAAAATAACTATGGAATATCAACAGCTAAAATACTTAAACAAGAAATATTTTTTTGAGAATCTATAACTTTGTTTTCATTATTATGCACACTGTAGGTTTGCCCCATAAAGAGTAATTTGTCAAATTAAATTTTCCTCAGTCATTTATTAAACCACTTACCATCACAGAAATGTTACACAATGTCTGAAAAGACAACGACTAGCTAAAGTGTATCAAACAGTCATTGAATATTAAGCATATAATAAGTGTGTAACAAAGACTGATTTGTGGTGTCAATGCTAACCGTTGAAAGTTATGTTCATTAGTATGTTCTGCCCAATTTTGTCAAGAGAGATTAGACTTGTTCTTTCTACTAATATAAAATGACACCCACGCTCTAACACTCATATTACTGTATGAGTCACATTGTCCTTGCTATTTCAGTTTCTGCAGCGTGTTTTGTGTGTGCCTGTGTGTATTTGTGTGTGTTTGTGTATGTGTATATGTGTGAAAGTGGTTGCATGTAACAATATATTACTTCGCTGCACTCTCATTGACACAGATGCAGAAGTCCATTATAAAAGTAACAAAAATCAATATGAGTACCACATAAGGTTTCTATATATGATTTTTAACATTAATATAGCACCAAAAAAATTAAGATATTGTTGGAAATGGACCCACACTCTTTCTGCGTCTGGTGGATTTTTTTAACCTCAGATTTTGATAACATAAATGCAAAAAAATTAATTAATTAATCCTCACAACGTTAAGGCTGGGGTTAAGTTACAATAAGTAAAAGTAAAAGGGAGTAAAAAACTGAAAAAGAAGCCTATAAGTGTGTGTGAGAAAGAATCAAACACACAAATGTCTGAGGTAACACAAGGCATAAAACAGTGGGGTGTTATGCCAACAGACAACAGAGGCAAACAATAAACATGAAGTAAATCAAAAGAGTAATGTAAATATATAGGTAATGTAAATATTTTTTTTCTTTCTTTTTTAAAAACATTTTGAGAAAAATAAGCACTGAGCACTATATATGTAAATGATGGTATGATTTTTTTACACTGCAAAAGAGAAACAAGAATGTAAATATGGGATAGGTGACTACTGAAGGACATCACTGGTGCAGTCTCTCAGTGTGTAAGATTATTTAAAGAACTGACAAAAGACACAAAAAACCCCATAAAACAAAGAGGAATTTCATTGTAAAAGTGCAAGTAAGCAGTCTATGGGGAAATGATTGACTAAATGGGGGCAATTACGCAATGACAAAGTGCTGATTTTGTGTTCTTGAATTCCAAAAATAGGTGTCCTTAATTTTCATCTATAGGAAAATGTATGTTTTGTGTAAGTACCCAAGAGAGGGTGAGAGAGTACGAGTAAGGGTGGGCATTGGACATGGTTTTCAGTGTTTCTCTTTTTGTAAATGTATTTTTTCTTTTATCTTTACAAATATTAGCAAACTCACAATGCCAAGGAGGTAATTGGAAGTTTTTCTGCTGCCTTTGTGTTGGCCACTTACCATTTTTGTGTAGTTTTGCATCAATTTTGCATTTAGGTATTCTTTTTTTCCCTAGTGCATTTACTCTAGTTAGTGCAGTTACTCACTCATTGACAGTAGTCATCTCTCATCAGTATTTCGATTTGCCCATAGTTTTATCTCTGTTTTGTAGATGCTGAATTGGAACAATGCAAAAATAAAGTCCACAAAATCTACTGACAAAATGTTGGTAAAGTGCTGGGGTTCATGTTTCCTTTTTGCTTGTTTGTTTGTTTGTTCTATTTGTTTGTTCTGTTTCCTGGAAATTTGGCATTTAGCCTTTGTCTTCACTTAACTGAAAAAGTGCTTTGAATGGAGAACAGTTATTTTGTCTAACGAAGACCATACAAAACATTCAGGGAAGCAAAATGTGAAGTAAATTTCTAAAGGCATATTGATAAATGTTCTGCTATAAATTTAAAGCAATGATCAGGACTGGGCTGGTAATCTGGCATATCAGGCATTTGCCCAGTGGGCTTAGGCACTTCTGGGCCATAGTTCAATATTTTTTTTTCCTTTGTCGATATAATAATACAGGCTACACGCCAGCTTAAAAGACCCCTTCACACCAGCCCTACAAGTGCTGACAGCAGCCCATTCGTTAATTTTCATTACTGACACTGGATTGCCCAATAAAACTCGCCCATGCCCTACTTTCCCTGTGCACTAAACAGAGTTTAGTGTGGAAGAAGTGGTTAATAATGATGGACAATGGGTCAACTTAACCAATGTTAGCTGCTGGGGCTGCAGCAGCTGCACCATTAACAATAGTACCAGCCAAAGTCTTTTAGTAAGTCATTTTTTTTCAGTCCCATTCGATACAATGGCTCTGGTACCAGAAATAACTAGTATAACAAGCCCTTGCAGTCAAAAGACACAACTGTTTCTAGCACCAACTGTGGAGAAGTGCAGGAAGAACAACAGAAGTCTTATGGGAAGACATGGAGGAAGGTCAACCTGATAAGGAAATAGATTGAGGGACATAATTAGGAAGGAGTAGAGTCAAGGATTCAAATAATGTCCTAAAAGTCATATAAATACAAGTTCATAGTCAGAAAGAAAAAGATAACAGCAAATTAGTGTAAGCTAAGTCCATGTTTATGTATCTTTGCATTCTGAATTATAAATTACAATGCATTTTCTCATTATAAATTGAAACCTTATATGGACAAAAAGGCTGTTGTTTTTCATGTAATGAAAATAAAATAGACTTGAATAGAGTTCACTATATGTTATAGACATTATATTGGATAATTTTTTTTAGTTCCCATACAACTTGAAACTGTAAGTATTGACAACACAGGGCCATAGTAAAGTAAAGAAAGATACTAGAACAATGTGGGAACTGATATTATAAAGTACATAAACCAAACAGATCTCATCTTTGTAACTGGATTATCCTAGCCACAGTGTGAAAAAATCATTGGACCAAATTCATCTGCAAAAAATAATACAGGTTTACTCAGCTGTGGAACAGTGACAATCACGTGTACTGAATATACTTCAGACTAAGCAGAACTTTGCATATCGCCTCTACTAGTACTAATACAAGTAATTTTTGACACAGTGCAATAGTTTACACATGCACTAGTTGTGAATTTTAGTGTTGTGTAAACTTTCTTTTCTTTGACTTCAATGTTTATGCTTAAAATATAAGAAGCTTTCTTGGATTATCTTCAAGTCCTAATGCATTTGGCACAGTAAATTGTTTCAGCTACAGCACTGACATCTGTTTCTAAAAAAGTGCGGCTTTTGTTTAATTAGCAGAATGAATATTATATTTACTGGCTTTTGATCCCACTATTAGTCAAGCACATTAGGGGGCGCTGCTATAAACAGAAGCTGCCATCCAAGCGTCCATGAATTGCTTACCTGTCGTCATCCGCATCCAGCTTTTTGGTCACCTGACTTCCCCGGTGTTACAGGTAGGAGTTGCGTACATGTCGCTGCTGCCTCAGCCTGAATTGGCGGTACTCGTGTTGATTGTGTTACTCATGTTACAGAGATCACCCACCGGATTACCTTCCTGAAGCCTCCATCGCGGCTGGTATGTGTCTATTTGGGGCCATAAGTACATCATTTCACTTGGTGGTAAACAACTGTTGTTTATAGTTCATAGCTGCAGAAGCTTCCTATGGGCCACTTTGTTAATAAATTGATCGACACCGTTTGATTGGTACATAACTCCGATTTGTCACAATCTCTGCTTTTTATTATCTTTTATAGTAAATACTCATGGTATGATGCATTGTAGGAAGTGTGGGCCTCAGTGGGCGGCCGATAGCCTTACAGCGGGGCCGCTACTGCTTTCCCAAGCTACGCTGACAGAAGTGCTGCTGTTTTGCCTTTTTCATTTGGAGTTTTTTTTTTTGTTTGTTTTCCTTTTCCCTGTTGCTGCCAGCTTCTTGGAAGTGGACATTTTAGAGAACCACATGCACTGCATGCACTGCAAGTTCATGTCCACACATGAACTTGCAGTGCAACCCCAAAGATCCACAATCTGTAAAAAGAGTCACATGCCCACCACCATTCAGTCACCATGGTGTTGCATGCAAGGAGCCATGAGAAACCTTATAAACAGTACATCTGGATAATGACTGAAATTACGACCACTGAATGAACAATGGACTGTGAGGTCATTTTCTTGATCATTAATATGCAAATTGTCATGACCATTGATCAACAACCACTGATCAAAGACTCTCCATTCCATTGATCTATGGCCATGGGTAGCATTCACAGAGAGCTCGGGAATGGTTGCAGTCACAGCATTGTAAGATGGTGAAAGATGTACCCTTAGGCCCCCTCCTTGATTCAAAGATTGTCTTTCCCTTTTCACGTAAATGGTCTCCTTGACTTCCCGCTAAATCCAGCGTTCCTCTCTGTCCAGGATGTGCACATCCTCATCATTGAAAGAGTGTCCACTGGCCTGTAGGTGCGAATAGACTGCGGAGTCCTGGCCTGACGAGTTAGCTCTTCTGTGTGGTGCCATCCGCTTAGACAGAAGTTGTTTGGTTTCCCTGATGTATAACTCAAGACAATCCTACTGGCACTTAACAGCATACACTATATCACTCTGTGCCAGGGGACCTGATCCTTGGGATTGACCAAATTTTGGCAGAGCATATTTTGGGGTTTGAAAGCAACAGAGACGCTGTGTTTAGAGAAAACGCATCTCAGCTGTTCCGATACTCTTGACAAATAAGGGATCACTAAGGGTTTTCACTTAGGCATCATTTGTCCTTCTTCTCTCCTGGAGCTTTCTTTAGGTGCCTTCCCAGCATTGACAAATGGGATAAAGAGGAAACACCTCTTTATCCCATTTCACATTTACTCAGAGCCTTCTTGATGCGATGTTCTTCTGCTTCCCAGGATGCTCTGTCTGTGGGGGTGGTGTTCGCTCTGTGTTGTAGCGTCCTGATGACACCCAGTTTGTGCTCCAGTGGATGATAAGAGTCGAACCTTAAATACTGATCCATATGTCAATTTTCATATTCTCTCTGGTGGACTTGACGCATTGGTCCACCACGTTAATGTCAGTGAATTGTAGTACGTCCTGAGATTGGATTTTCAGGTGTCATCTGCATACCTGAACCAATCACTTGGTGGTGTTCCAGGGTAGGATAACAGAGCCCTCTTGTCCACTTCTTCCATGTACGAGTTGGCCACAATGGGTGACAGCTGAGACTGAAGAAGTTACTTGGATGAGTGACAAAACATTTCTCCCACTGAAAATCCAACATCCAGATTAACCCCATCAACTTTTTGGGATATCAGAGAAAACAAAGAAAAAATAATAAATTAAGAATCCCGCAGTATAAGAGCAATGAAGACCAGTTAAAATGGTTTACTCCATGCAGCATGTGTGAAGTAGCCTGGCCTAAGCACATCAGCAGAGCAGCATAAGCCACCACAGCTTGAAAAAGGCCACATAGGCTGAGTAGCCTAGACAAAACCACACAGGCAAAAGAGCAGTCTGGCGTGGAAATCTAAAAACTCCAATAAGGCACGCATTATGGTGCATGACTGGAGAGTGTGTAAAGAAGTATGTTCTGCAATTTAATGCCCAGGTTCCTTTTATACAGTGTCGTTTACATTGCATTTGCTTGTAAAGCTAACTTAACCTATCACTGTGTGGAAAGAAGGCGTGAGCAGTTCTCTGATTCAGCTAATGTAAATACAGCAAAAGTTGGTTAGGTTGCTTAACAATAAGCAAATAAACAGAATTTCAAGAACATATTTTATTTATTAGAACATGTACCACAACCACTATTTTCCATTTCCTAGCAGTTGTGCAGGATGACTTTTTGAGCGCATGGCCAGATGGTGCCCTCTCCAAAAGCCTGTGTGTTGTGGCACACATTGTTGCTCTACCTCTGCTTCTTTCTATCTCTCTGTGTCTGTCTTAGAAACACACAGACACAAACACACAAACAGAGTCCAGGAGGCTACCATACCATCCACTATCCCATGTCATTCTACTGGCTATAGCCTCAAACTGTCGAAGCAAAAATACCCACATGTCTGCTGAGAGACCTAATTCTCACACGCTGGTCTCGCAGGGGAACTACACACACAAACAGAGAGAGAGAGAGAGAGAGAGAGACAGAGAGAGAGAGAGAGAGAGAGAAAAAGACCAATGGTTTTTACTTTAGCCTGGTAAGCATAAATCATAGCACAACCATCCCATTGATGGAAGATCCAAACTAAACTTTGGTCTATGAAAAGGAGAACAGTAAATCAAAAACTTTTTGCAGCCTTTTGATAATTGGCATTGGAATTCATTAGAGCTCATTTTTGACTGTATATCGGCTTTCATTTTTCATTAGATTTCCATTAGTCTTGAATGGCATTCCCCAGATTTATGCATCTTTGATAGAAGTCAAGGCACAACAAAGAGCAAAACACAGTCAAATATTCAAAATTATATGTATGTAAGCTATTACCATTGAGTAACAGACTGCTTCAGAAATTCTCCCTAGCCAAAGATTTACAGATTTGACATTCCCACATTGTGTTCATTAATGGCACTGAAAAAATACTGAGTTAGGTGTAGATTAAACCTAAATGTGAAGGCAGGTGAGTTTTTTCGTCTCAACATATTCTATCAAATAAATTTGTATATTGAGTATCAGCAGGTGCTCACAGGAGGTCTACTTGTTATTAACTGCGACTTAATAACAAGTAGACAAGCAGAGTCTTCTGCCCTCAGCTGAATGTCTCCATCCAGCTTATGCAGAGAGCTAAACATTAAATGGCTTCAGCGAACACTCCGGAGACCGTGTCGCATTCTTCAGAGCTTTACTGATTTGCGCCATTTGTAAATACTTTCATTCTTTTGTAAAACTGTAATAACAGAAACAGAGTAAGGTGCATTTAGTCTCCATACAAATACATAAATGTTACATTCAACATTGTGTAGTGACTGTTTACTCATGACAAAAATCTCAACATCAACAATACACGCGCATCGCATGTCAAGAAATACAGCTAACACCATACGCTGGTATGTTTCATGCTAGCAGGCTAAACAAAGCAGCAACAGCTAGCTTACACTAGTAATGAAGCAAACTCTCTAAACACAATAGAAAGTCATCCCTTCACTGAACAAGGTACTAATAAGTGAGATCAATCAATCATTTCGTCACACTTACAGATTATGCCTTTTCACGAGCAACAGATGCAGGAATAGTCAGAGACATGGAGAAATGGACCTTCCCTGTCGAGCGCTGGGAGAAAAACCCCTGCTTGTGCTCTTACATGGCGCTTCCCCTGTTAACCGACTAGATGGCAGGCTTTGCCATGAGAAGATCAGGAATAAACATAATTACTGACACGTTGATTCAATTACTTACAGAATGAATGACTATGACCCGTCATATAACAAACTTATAAAAAACATACCTCAGACTAACCCCCAAGGGACATATTACAGAGTACTGTAGTTTGAAAGTGTCATGAGATCACTGTATAAATACTGTATTTTTCTGACTATAAGGTGCACTTAAAGTCCTTTAATTTTCTCAAAAATCGACAGTGCGCCTTATAATCTGGTGCGCCTTATGTATGAATTCTGATTGTGCTTACTGACCTCAGACCAATTTTATGTGGTACACGGTGCTCAAAAATCTGTCAAAAAATGTTTTAGGACGACTTTGGTAAGCTAAGAAGCCGCACCGCTTGATGGATTGTCGGAACATTACGGTTACTGTAGTCAGGAGCCTCGCGGAGTAGTCTGTGTCCAAAACTCTGCTTCAGGTCCCAAAGTCAAATGAACACTGCGGCATCACTGAGAGTTAAAAACTGTCTAAATTCTTTGATCTTTAATAAAATGATCCGCGTTGCTGCTTTACCAGGTGTAACAATTAAGTTTAACATCCAGGCATCCATGAAAACACAATGTATTAAATTTAATGGCGTTAGAAGTTAGCAGGAAGTTAGCTCGCTAGTTTCCACCTAAACATGATATAGCATGTTCTGAGTGAGAGATTTCTGAAAAAATTAAAACGTACAGCTCTGCTATCACTTCCAACATAAATGAAGACAGAAAACTAAACAGCAGTGACTTTTGTAGGGTTACTGAAGTTGGACTAGCTGGTATATAATGATGTGCTATGTGATCGCTAGCAACACAGCTATGGTTAGCATAACATAAACACAGTGAAGCTGGAGGATAAAATGCAAACTTTTTTCCACT
>VUQG01044870.1:0-19717 GCA_015106755.1 Etia nguti | reverse complement strand
AAAAAAAAAAAAAAAAAAAAAAAAAAAAAAAAAAAAAAAAAAAAATATATATATATATATATATATATATATATATATATATATGAAGGGGGGGGGGCGTGCAAAACTTTAGTAGTAACTTTAACTTGTGTTCTGCTGAACACAAGTTAAAGTATTTCTAAAGTATTTCTAACACAAGTTAAAGTATTTCTATTCATCTTATGAATTCCAGTCTAATGTGAATTCACTGTTTGAGTTCAGTTTTGGTCTTAAACTCCAGAGAATACCACCTGGATCAACAATCTTTTTGTGTGATTATTAGCAAAAAGTTTACAGTGGTTTTCTTCTGAGAGATGCTGCTGAGGCTGAAATTGAGCCAAGAGAAACAACAACAAAGTTTAGTTCCTCCGCATGTTTCCATGGAAAATTGTTTTATCATTCATCCAGGTGACTTCTCCAGTGTCACGGATGAGTGATGAATGTATCTCCCACTGAAAACCATTATGTCCAGTTAAATTCAATCGACTTTTTTAAGGAGAGTTGTTAGATGCTGTGCTCATGAGGACAATGGGTTTTAACTTGCAGCACAACACAAATCTGCAATATTTGATCAATGATCAAAACACTTAATTGAGCAGAATTAAGTCAAAATGTAATATCCTCATATGATGACACATCACACATGACCCAGCATTGTTCTAAGAATGCAGACTTTCTTATTAGAAGTTTCCACAGCTGCCAGAAAGGGACAGATTTCTGTCTGGTCTTAATCAGTGGTCGTTGCTCTCTCTCTCTGGAATGGCTGCACGGAGGATGTAACATCCATGATAAGCACTGAGGTTTGTTCCTTGTCAGGATTAAGCCATCCTCAGCTTCCAGGTTAGGAAACGTGGAACCAGAAGATATTCAAATACATCTCTCCACAGCTGCTGATGAATTCTACAAAAAACAAAGTTTGTTAAAAACACTTGCAGGTGAATCACCACTGATTTATCAGTAACATCCATTTACTCAAAAAATTACTAGTAAGTGGATAACTGGAATATATAGTTTATCATTTCAACAATGTCCTGTACAAAATGGAACTATATATGTCAGATGTGGTGTGATGCTTGTGATTTTTAACAGGAACCTACAAAACTTGACAGTACTCATGCTACTTTAATGTGGAATTCCAAAAATTGTTTTTGAAATGAGTTTTTTTTAAAAAAAAAAACATTTTGAAAATCAGTTTTTTAATGTGGAATTCGAAAATGAATTTACAAATGCAGAATCTGTTCTACAATTCATTATTTGGGCACAGAATTCTTTATTTCAATGTGTGTGGCTCTTGTGGTCCTCCATAATTTTTATGATCCAAAGACTCGTCTAAGTACCTCTTAAAAAAAAAAAATAAAATAAAATAACAAAACGTGCCGTGTCAGCAGTGATGAGAACCTAGTCACTGGTCACTGAGGAGGAAGAAACCATGAAGAGGCTGTTTGGGTGCAGTACTTGGCATCTCTTGTTTTCAGCTTTCAATTAAAAGACAGCTGCTGACAAATCAGTGCCAGATACCACAGGGAAACTTCAGAGCTTGTGGAGGTCATGCTTTGGGTGGTTGATGCTACGTTGACTGCACAAAAAACACAAGGAGCATATTAGGCTGGGAAGTAATGTTTCTGTTCATCAGTGGATATTATTACACATAATTTCTAGATTTGGCAATGTAGAACCTAAGTGCTTTGTTATTGGCTGATGGTGATTGGCTGAGGATTAAAAAAAACAAAAAACTGCACTATTGTTGGAATTATTAATTTCTGTTACTCTATGACAGAAATTAATGTTGGTAAGGTAGGAAAATGTCTTTTGAAAATGTCAGTGTATCTACTGCCCACATGATCATAAAGTACAGCCAATAGGTTTGCCGTGGTACTGGCATTGCTGGATTTGAGGCTGGGGTGGTAATATTAGTTTTACCTGATGGTGTGGTAGAAATGCATACAGGTATGCCTTACTATGGCTGAAGAGTTTTCGATACACACAATCCAGTGAGATTTTCTATAAGGTTCTGGGTAATCTTGCTGTTGCATATGTGATATCTTTGCAGGAAATGAATCTTTGTTGAATGGTTAGGTGAACAATTTAAATGATGATAAATTTGATGTCATCTTTTTTTTTTAATTGCCTAAAGCACCTAAACATTAGCTGCCCCCCCCAATCTCCTCCCCTAAAAAAGTCATTCTGCTAAGAAGCACTGTGCCATAAAGAACTATTTAAAGCAGGGCACACACACACTCACAGCTTAAAAGTGGGTCAAAAAGATGGAATGAAGAGGAGGAATTAAACCCATATTTAAATATCATTTGAACGTTTGGATCATTTTCAAGGCTGTTAGCTTGATTGATTTGCATGCTGCAAACTAAAATCAAGTGTAAATTGCACGTCATTAACTTTGCCTCCCCCTTTAACTGTTGTGCGGATTCACAGTTTAAATTAAAAATGTTATCCACAGTCGTTGGCGTGACCATGTCACTCATCGTTTTTCCTGTTTTCTCACATACAGACAGCCCATTCAGGCGGAAACTGGAAAGTGCAATTCAGTCCAGTCTGGTTGACACAAACAGTTCACAGAACTCGAGCGGTGAGCACACGTCACTGTTTTTTGTGTGTGGTAATGTATTATTTTTGTTCAAACAATAAAAACAATATTTTTAGTAATGCTACAGTTCAGGTATATGAATGAAACAGTGTTTTGCTACCCATGCCTGGGCTGAAGATGGAGATGGAGCAGTAGGGAATGTAAAGAGGTTTGTGTCATCTAACTGCATATACTAGCTTAAATCGTACACCATTAACTTGATCCTGTTATATTTGGGTTCATATGAGGTGTTATCAAAAAGTTCTCACACTGTTTTGTTGTGCACAAAATTCCACGTGATGTCATGTTATCAACACTGGGTCCTGCATAACACTTATCTTGGTGACCACATCAAGGTCCCAAAACCTGTGCAGAAAAGAAATATATGTTTTTGTGTTAAAGTGAGCTAACTTTATATTTGGATTAGAGCTGTAACAGAAATCTTTAGTGAATGAGCCTTTATGATTCAAGCCCAAATAAGATGCATCACGTCAACTGTGCCTCCAAGAAACAGCCTGTTGTTTCCTACAACATTCACTGAATTGTGCACTGTGAATTCATCCCCCAGGGGCAGACTGAAGGGTCATTCCATCTCAGAGCAGCTAAGTTTCAAAACATTTTCCTACAAATTTTGTGGTCCAAAGTTTGGAAACACATGTCTTATGTGATTGCTGTGAAAGTTTAGATTCATATACCAAATAATTTCCAAGATTTGTTTTTCTTCTTTTTGCAAAATGGTCCCTCAACATACTTTTAGACCATTTTTTCACACATTGAAATCTGAGGAAATGTTTGAATATGAACATCTCAAACTCTTGAATATAAAAGGAGAAATTTTCAGTGGTGCTTCTCACCAAAGAAATGAATCAAGATTTATAATTTGGGACAGATTTCAGGCTTTTATCTGTAATAGTTTTTGAGTTAATTATGTTCAAACATTGCCTCAGATTTCAATTTGTGAAAATATGGCCTGAAAGTAGGTTGACAGAAAAGATAGATAGGTAGGCAGATGGATCTTGAAAAGTATTTTATATGTGAAGCTAAAATTTCACAGCAATCACTGCAAATTGGAGATGTTTGAGCAGTAGGCCCACCTTAATTTGAGATGGAATAACCCTGTAAAATCTTGAGGAGTCAGAAGAAAATAAAGCACAAATGACTTGAACCATGGCCACCATTTAGATACTGTGGATGAGTTTTAGTGGTTATTACAAGTGGTGCTTGATGCTCTTAATGTCCACAGGAAAGCAGTTTTGTGTGACAGTGCAGTTGCGTTTTTGAGTGACAGGAAATTGAGTTGCCTGCTCATGATTTGCTTAAGTTAAATTAAGCTACTTTATGCAAATACAAGGCTTCCAGTGAGAGACAGCAGCTCTGAAAACTCTTGAGAAGCATTAAAGTAGCCATTGTCAATCTAAAATCAGTTTAAGCAATCAGTTTCTTTCTCACCTTAGATCTTTTTCATATATGTTGGACTGTTTTCATTTATGAAAAGAACACTTATGGCAAACAAGCTGCCATGTTAGTTTCATCCAATCAGGCATTTGCTCAGTGTTTGCACAGCTGGACGAGGCTGGAAAAGGGGGACGGCACCTGTCAGTCATCTATTTTGTCTCAATCTGGTGGCTCGCAAAGCAATTCCTCACCTGTAAAAACACTCAGTTGACATGCACCATAAGTGTGGGAGGAGCATTGTGAGTGGTATATTCCTAAAAAAGAAGATTATGTTAAAGAACATAAGGGCTATATGTAAATCTGGTATGTCTTTTAATGTTTAGATGTGGACACGGAGCACTTTAGTTGCTTTTTAAAGAATCACTAAAATATCTATCTTTCCAAGGTTTAGTAAATTGCTTTGTTTTTCCGTTGTGTTCCATTATATTCAAAGTAAACACAATATGACTGCACAAAAATAAAATAAATAAATGAAGTTATATTGATGCATTGTTAAAATGAGGAAGGGAAGTGAGTGATGCAGATTGGTCCACTGTCTCTGTAGTTTTAAATTCCTCCCCCTCCTGTCCTCCTGTTAACAGGAACTCCAAGCCCTCTGGTGGCCACCTCTTTCTCTACAGCACAGAGTAAGTCTAGCCACACCTCTCTGCCTTAAACAAAATACATGCATGTAAGCACGCACCTTGCTTATTTCGCCCTTTTTTTCTGTTTTGCTTGATTTTTATTTATTTATTTTTTTAGTTAATCTGTTGTTATTTAGTGAAATACTTTCTTTATCTAATTATGATTATATATTTTTTTCTTCTTTTAGCTTGATTATTAAAAAGTGTCTGATCAAGATGGCCATTATTAGTCTTTCTATTGGGGTCAGATACATGTTTACTAACAACTGACAACTTGGCATTGCCTCCTTTGGGCTGCAACATTTTCTTTTCATGGACAAAGGTTGTTAGGCTCACTGTTATTGTTAAATATTAAATATATATATAATTAAAAAATAAAATCATAGATTTCCAAAATGCTCATTCAAAAGGAATCATTTTACCACATACTGGCGTGCCTGAGTTTCGGAGCTGCTGTATTTTGCAGAAATCCAGTGCACATCAGGGACAGACAGTATTTTAATTTTTGCCTTTGACAAAGAGTCAACACTCTTCTGGGCCTTGTGATTTTTTTAGAACCGTACACTTGTGGTGCCTGTGGCATCCAGTTCCAGTTCTACAACAACCTGCTGGAGCACATGCAGTCCCATGCTGGTGAGTCCACGACTACAAATGCATGTAAAGCACGACAGCGGAAAAAGTACATAACGTGAGCACACTGTCAGTGGCTGCGATGCATTCAAAACTGCCATTCATGACATATCACCACTGTTTAATTAGTATTCCGTGTTACTGTACATAATATTTCTATATCTGCCAATAATGAGGGTTGTTGCAGATCTGGATCTGAGTTTGTTGTAAAAAGTGTTGCAAAGATTTGATGCATCATTTATCACTGTGTGTGTGTGTGTGCGCGCATCTGTCTGTTCATGTGAAAAGAGAGTTTTCTCTAGACTCTGTGCAGTCCTGCAAAAAACACCTTTACTGCATCTACAATCTTTCCAGGGGTAAATCCCAAAAAATGTTACCCAAAAGCTACATCTCAGATTTCTCATAAAGGCCTCAGTTATCATGTTAAATGTTAAAGTTTGTGACAGTAAAATTCGAAAAGGACTGAATAAGTAGGGCTTGTTTGGAAGGTTTGCCAGAAGAAAGCCTCTGCTCTCTAAGAAGAACATGACATTACAGCTTAGGTCCAGAAGTTTGCATCTACACAAGCCACAAAAACACAATGCCCTTGGGACAGATGATAAGAAAGAGGAGATGTTTGGCCATAATGCACAAATGAACCACATTTGGCAAAAAACAGACACGCCTTATTAGCACAAACACCTCAATCGAATGTCAAACACTGTGGTGGATACAGATATACCTGTATCTGTATCCACCATCATTTTGGCTTGTTTTGCACCTACAGGACTTGCGCGTGTGTTTGTGGTGTGATGAAGTTAACCGTGAACTGCAACATGACACAGCAGACCAATATACTGACAGACCACTCAGAGCAGCAACAGAATGGCTGAAAAAAAGTTGAAGTCCAGACCTTAACCCAACTGAAATGTTGTAGGGGGACCTTAAGATAAATGCCTACAAACCTCAATGAAGTAAAGCAATGTTGCAAAGAGGAGTGGACCAGAGGTTCTCCACAGCGATGTGAGAGATATAAAGCCATGCAGAAAAGGATGACATCAAGTTATTTCTGCTAAAGGTGTTTCTGCAGACTACTAAATCATGGGGTGTGCTTAGTTTCCCGGGACTGCACAGAATAGTTACATTTTCTGCTTTTATTTTTTCAGTTAATCATAAAATGTCACTGCTGATTTTTTTTCTTTTTTTTTTCCAGCTCTGAAGAAAATCAGTTTTTAAGCAATTAAGCCAAATATTCTTAGAAAACTTGCGAACACTAAAAAAATAAATAAAGATGCAAACCAGGAAAGCAAGAAAGTATTTATGTTTGAGCCTTTTTTATTTAATGATTTAAGTGTTCAATTGTACGTAGTTATCCTGTTAAGTATGAATCATGTTCCCTGTCTTCAGCTGGAATTGTGCGATTATTATTCAGATTCAACTGTGAAACAAATTATATATCAGTTGGATTTATGAGGTTTTTTTAATATTGGCGAGATTGACTTTGGCAAATTAATTACCATGGATGGAACGCTGTGTGATCTTATAATGAGAAACGACTAGGAAAATAATTCTTTAACTTGTGGTATTTATTTTTAAGGTGCAATTTGTCAACCACAGGCAGGCCAAGTTATTGGTTCTTTTAAAGACAGTTATTTTGTGTAATTTTGTGTCATGGTTTTAATCTTTACATTTTCTTCCACTCAATACAATTAACTTGTGCTTTTTTCCATTAACAACTCAGCCAGATCTTCCATCTCTCTGTCAACAGCTGATAATGAGAACCACACCAAAGGGGACTCTCCCAAAACCTCTTCAGTTTCGGGTCCTCAGGAGCAGCTGTGGAGAGGCTCTCAGGCTCAGGCCCATTCCTCAGTTAAACTACAAATCCAGCCTCAAAGTATCTCCCAGAGAAACCATGCTCTCACCCGTAAGTACCGCAACTTCATTAAGCCTGGTGGTTAAGAGGCTTCCCATATGTAATATCCCACTGGGCAATTTTGTTGCATACCCGTCTCTTTCACAATACATCTTCTGTCCTTATCTCTACTGAATAAGTAAAAATAAACAGAAATAAAACATTTTGGACATTTGGATTGTTTTCTGTGTAGCACTAGAGCACTGCGTCAACAACTCTTTTGAAAGTACGGTAATGTTGCATGTGTGCTGTAGCTCTCATCATGTCATTGGTTTATTAAATAAACCTACTAGGAACATTAACACAGAAGTAATCTATGTCTCTGATTAATTAAGGCAGCAGTGCTATGTATCCCATGTCTGAAAAAGGCTTCAGTCTGCTCTGTGTACTTTTCCACTTTGATTGCAATGACTTCGTACCACGTCATAATCCCTCTCTGATTGTTTTTATTTCCTTTTTCTTATTTTTATGTTTCTGCCAGAATATCCAAAGAAACATAAACACTAATTGTCTTTCTTATCGTTTGTTCTGCTTTCCTAACCATCCATCTGCTGTCTGTCCTGGCAGAGAATAATGGACTACCTGAGAAGGAGCGCCAGCAGGTGGCTGAACGCCTATTACGGGTAATGTGTTCAGATCTGAGCATGCTAAATGTGCTCAACAGCAAGGACTTCCTGAAGTTGGCACAGACCCTAGTGGATACGGGTGCTCGTCATGGTGCCTACTCAACCCGTGATGCTCTTGGCAACATGAGTGCCTTGGCACTGCGCCAGCTGCCCCGCATGTACAACCAAGTAAAAGTCAAGGTCACGTGTGCTCTAGGCTCCAATGCTTCGCTTGGCATCGCCGTCACCTGCCACTCCCAGACATCTGGCCCGGACGCTTGCTTCGTTCTAACAGCCTACCAGGTGGAGGGCTCGAGACTGAAGCGTTACGTGCTTGGTGTAAGGGAGGCTGAGCTGAGGGAAGGGCCAGAACAGGTTCATCACTGGGTGCAGAACGTGCTTTCTGAGTTTGTGATGTCAGACATCCGCACTGTGTATGTCTCTGAGCCCAGAGTGTGGGGGGCAGGATTTGGAGGGTCACCACTGGGAAGTGGGGGCCGGGGGCGGATATGTTTGCGCTGCGCAGGATGCTCACTCGGTGCAGTTGTTCAGGCCGTTCTTGGGAAGCGAAGCCTCCAGGCTCGAGGGCTTCATGAGCTGGCTGAGCTTCTCTCCACATGCAGAGATATCTCCTCCTCTACCACACTTGTTCTCCGTGATGAACAGTGTACCAACACATCCACAAGCACAACTGAGGAAGGTGCACAGGGCAACCCTGCACAATGCCCCACCCCTCCTTGTTGGGATCGTATGGCCGAAGCTCTCCTGCAGGTCCATGCCCACTTTGAACAGATTTGTGAGGCTTACGGCCGCAGTAAGGCCACAGCCCCGCTCCTCCAAGGTCTCAACAAGCATCTGCTAGGCACTCTGGCTTGTCTGCTGGCACCTCTGCGCCTGGCGGCTCTGGAGCTGAGCAGCCAGAGGAGACCAACTTTACAGCAGGTGCTGCCTGTCTACCTGCGCTTGGAGAAATTCTTCACATCCAAAGCTGGAGAGGCTGGAACAGGCACAGCTAGCAAACTCTGCCACTATTTCCTAGAAGCACTTAAGGAAAACTTCAAGGTATTAAACTGGTATTGCTTACATTTAATAACTTCTGTATTGCTAAATGAATGTTTCTTCTATCTTAATTTAAATAAGTTACATTAGAGCCTGCTTGTAATTACGTGTGGCAACTCTAGTTTTGATTTTATAAAATTCATTTCACCTGATATTTGCACCTTTACTGTATTAATACAAAGTCTTTAACAACAACAAGATAAATAGAGTATTTTCTATCAGGAAGTACAGACAGTATCATTTTTCCTTCTTGCCAGGTTGAACGGGCTCACCAGGTTGCTATGGTCCTGGACCCACAGCTCAAGCTGCGTTCAGTGCCAGCCTACCAGCATGAAGACATAATCTCTCGTGCGTGCGAAATGGCTGCTGAAACCAGGGATGGTGGTATCACTGGCGGTGGAGGTTCAGGTGGCGACGAGCGGGACGCCGATGGCCCCCCCACTCCTAAAATAAGCCGAGTAGAGGGAAGTGGAAACAACGGTGGCCCCTCACGCGGGTCCTCCTCATCTTGCACCGTGTCTGGTAACGACGACAGCCAAAGCCAAGTTAGACAAGAGATTTTTCAATACCTGGCTGAGCCTCTTCTCCAAGGTGCACCCGATCTCTTCCAGTATTGGAGCTCAACAGTGGGCGAGAAGTTCCCCAGGCTCGCTCGCCTGGCACTGTGGCTACTTGCAGTGCCTGCTGTGGGCATACGCAGAGAGTGTGTGACTGTGTGTGAGCAGAGCTTGGCTATGAAGAGGAGGCAGCAGGTAACTGCTGAGGAAATGAACAAACTAATTTTCCTTCACTCTAACATGGGCTAGAAGAAAACCTAACTAACCTAATCAACCAAACCTTCACCTCCAACCAATGACTCAAGACTATTATTTATATACTTTAGGTTTAGACTAACTGTAAACATAAATGTGTATGGACATTAAATACTTCTCGAGACAAATATTTAAAGATAAAGTCACATTGTTAAGGTTGCAAACACCCATAAAACAATACGGCGTATTACATATTTTTTATGGAGTTGTTAAGTACTGTGGCCAAAATGTAGGGGTGGAACAGTAACTCTCAAAAGATTGTCCTGTTTGGTACTCTGCCCTCGGTTTGGGATGCACACGTAAGCAGGATGAGTTTAGTCTTGTCACAGCCAGTGATTTGATTTACTCCAGCCTATTAACTAAACTACTACAAGGCTACAATGCTGTTATTCTCACTGGATGACAACATTTTCAGGTAAAGCATTCGTTGCTTGAAGCTCCTGTCATAGACCTCTGAAAATTGACTGTCAAAGTTGACCAGGTATTTACAGTCTCTAAAGTAATATTCATTGGTGTATGACAAAAAACAAATCAAGCGGTGGATCTTCACTGCCATTGCACCTCTGACAAATAGGTGTACTAGGTTTATCATTTATTATCACAAGTCATAGAAATGTTTATTTTTCAGCATATTCAGCCACGGGGAGGTAACTGAGAGCTTAATCATTGCAGTTGACTTTGATGGTTGCATCAGTGTCCTAAAATGTAGCTGCAGATGATTTGCATGCAGTGCATGCAACTCTTTCATTCAAAAAGGTAAAAAGTAGCAGAAAAACACAGACAAAACAAGTGTGATGCTTTTCTTTTCTTTTTTTATAGTTACCAATGGTAAAGAAAAGTGATCCGACGTTTTGTTTTCTTTCTAGATATAAGTCTTATGCTGCTAGATATAAAAGTCAAACTCACTGACTTGCACAGAAGAGACAAAATGATAGACTTTATCTTTGGTGTACTTTTCTTTAAAAGTGATTTTCATACAACTACAAAGAGGAAAACGTCACATTAGAATCTGTTTGTGGTTCAATTTCATTCAGCCTTACCATATCCTAGCAGGCAGTTAAAAAACTTGATTAATCCGTAAATTATATCGAGCAGTGATAGCATTGTGTGACTATCTCATTGTTAGTTTCCAGTACTGCTACATCACTCAGCTCTGTAGCTGATTAAGAATTGCGTAAGTTGTTCTTACACTCAAGACATTTTACCTTTACATTTCCCTCAGATGAAAGGCTGTCGCTTGGAGGCAAAATGCTAATCGATCCTTGCATAAATCTTTGTTTGCGCCTACAAGTCTATAATTTTTTTAAGCTCAGTCTGAAAAGACTTGTCAGTAGGGACTTATGCTTTTCGCATTTATAATTTCGTATATACATGCTGTCTTCCTTTTGTGAGCTACACGTTTCCATTTTAAGGCAATAAGCTTTATCACAGGCCATAGTTTCTCCGACTGTTCTCATCACACTCCTACAGTTAATTATCAAGGATAAACTCTTTCAGTTATTTGTTTGTAAAATCAATGGGATTTTCTCAGGAACGACCATATCCAAGAAGGCACCGCCACTTTTCCTCACTGTACCGAAAAGAAACCAAACTGTGACCTCAATGCCGAGGTATGTACTGAACCGTGACTTTTGTGAAACGTTCCACCCCAAATACAGTTAGTGCCAATCGCAACAAACAAGAGAAGAAACACTGAGGGTTTATTTTTTACAGGACAAAACAAATTCTGCTTTTGCATTTACTAAAGTCAACGCATGCACATGTCAAGTTATTTATTTTTTTATGGATCCTAGTATACATAAACTTGAGCTTTTACCTCCTAAAATGACTTGGATGAATGGAAGCTATACTGTAAATCTTGTTTGTTGCTTCTGGTACTAATTAGTCGAGTACTGGTTTGTTATCTCTGTTTTTTGGGCCTTAAGTCTCTTTCATGCAATCACCTTAAACCCTACAGTCAGAGCCAACATCATGCCTTTATATTACTGTTTAATGGCCTTCTTTTAAATCATCCTTTCAATGGCTTGTAGACATTTTATTTACTTTTTCTTTTATTCGCATAGAAAGGGAAACAAAGCAGTGTCTCAGTGCTCAGACGACTCATGGGCAACCATTGTACTTTCAAAGTGCTTGTTGTCAAAATGTCAGATTAACTGAGCATGTGTTGCTTTCATCTTTTTCGTTCCCACAAGGTCAGTAATAATCTTTACAGTAGCACAGTATCCACATGTAACAAGTATCCACTGTATAAACGTGTACTGAAATGACTCAGTGGTAGTTATCAGAGACTCTTTTAGAAAATTGTTGATTTTATTTGTATTTTATTTGTATTTTATTTTAGGGCCTCGGGCTACATCACCTGCCCCTTATTTAAACGCTAACAGCCAACCTAAATATCACTTTATTACACGGTTAACAGTAAAAAAACAAATAGTGTATTATTTAATTTTTTTTGCCCAACTTTCAGCCCTTGGGCAACTTCAGGTACAGACATATTACATTTGTTCCCTCTCAGTATTTTGTGTGCTTGTGTACGGCAGGTCCATTCAAACATTCATTTCCTGTTTCAGTGTCACTTTTGACCTTGAATCGGTTCATTTTCCGGCCAATAGAAACACTGATGCACTGTATTTGGAACTGATGTCACTACTCTGTTTCTGCATATCGTGCTTATTGATTGAAAGGCTGCCCCGTCATCCTCGTAGCGATCGATACTAATCATCTGCATTTGAACCTAAAGATCACGTCCTTTTTTCTGAGGGTTGGTGAAGGGCAGTTTACAGTTAAATGTAAGGTTAATGTGACTGTAACCTTTAGTTTGTGCAGAGTGATAGAAAAAGACACGCAAGAAAAGAGAGGGAGCAACTATCAGATTATGGTTGGACATCAGATTCTTTTTATTACACCAGAATGCCCTTTTCACTTATGTCATAACATTTGTCATCTTTGTTTTAGTGGCATTAAAACTTTAAAACCCTTATGTCAATTAAAAGTCAAAGGCTCTGCATTACAAACTGTTCATAACTACACAAGATGTTTTTTAATAGACTGTAGCCCTCCTTACCTCCAAGCTTTGATTTAGTATTTCATAAATGCTTTTTTCCCCATAATGGTTTTCTTAATATATCTAATGTGGTTTTTTTAATATATATATTTATATATTTTGGTAAAAAAAAAACAAAAAAAAAGAAGAGGAAGTAGAAGAAAATTGCTGTAAATTGTATTTAATTTTTTAATTACCAATCCAATGTTTTACCTCAGTACTCAGAAGGTAGTGTTGTAATTTAAAGATTGGAAATCAGATGTTCATACAAAAATTTAGGCTCGTCAAAGACATAGTCAAAATACTGTACAATGATTTGTGGTTTCAAGTTATCCTCAACTGAACTGATGAAGGGATTTTTTCTTAGAGTTTTTAAATAAGTATTTTCAATAGGATATGCTCTGGGACAAAATGCCATTGTTGACGTAATGATGTCAACTTAATTTTCTGTAGAAATAGCATTCTTTTGTTGATTAAACGAGTATATCTAAGATATGCATGCTTTTAATAAGAGTTCTGATATATAACGTTATAAGCCAGTGTCTCTCATCAGATGGAAATGAATCATATTGGCTCTCAGTTGATGTTTAAGACACTCATTAGGAGTTGGATAGGCAACCCTGGACTGAATTCTAACCTGTCAAGGTGGGAGTAGCTGTGCTGATTGTGGACTGGTGTTAATGGGTTGACATCATCCATTTTCAGAGGATGTATTATGTAAATACAAGAGAACTGCTGTTTTTATGCCACAAGGGGGCACCTTCATTTCAGAGATAAAGTAGGGAGCACCAATAACATTATACCTCTTTTTCTACAGTAGCATTTCAGAAGGTTTTGATATAATAGAAAACTCAACTTAGATACTGTTACTAGAAAACTGAAATCAGCTGTAAGTTTTATTTTGTTTCAGGATTTTAACTTATTCAGATAATAAAAGTTCAGTTGTTAAAATGTGGTATAAGAATGCTAACATGGAGATCTGTTCTGTTTTAACTATGGATTATAGTCTGTATTATCAATTCAGGTTAAGAAATTAGTGTTGCTTTCATCCTATTTTACAGGTATTTCTTCCTTTTTATACTCTGCTAAAACGCAAAAAAGTATGTTTTGATTCTCTTCATTTTGTCTTTTTATCGCACTTTGGCAGCATATTCCTGTGTAGATTCAGATCTGAGTTGTCTTATTAGTAAACCTAATTTATACTTTTGTAGCAACACTATTTTTATATAATGGCAAAGAAAGGGTTCGGTGTCTTTTTCGTTGTTTTTGTTTTGTTTTTTCCTGTGTCATATGACAGCGCTGTTCAATGTTTCTTGAATACATTACCCACTGTAGTATGTTATGTGTGAATAAACTCCAAATCTGTGTCAAACTGTGGTGCAGAAATGTTATTTATCTGCGTGTGAGTGTGACTGGAGAGAGATTACCTGGATAGTATTGTTTGTACTTCTTGTGGAAGTGTGTATTCAAGTGTTGCAGTTAAATAGATCTTTGCTTCTGTGTTTATCAGGCGTGAAACCTTGAAGACGTTTGCGCATATTCCTGCAAAATGAGGCTGGCTGCTTATTTTCAGAACAAATGTAGACTCCCATCCAGAACGAAATGAAGCACAGCCTTTTTGCGGTGGCCGAGGGAGGGGAGGGGAGGGGAGGGGGGCGGCAGGCCTCAAACACATGTAGAGGGGAAAGGAGGTCTTGTTTAAAGAAAAGAGCGACTGAAGACTCACGCGGGGAGTGAATATGCAGAGGCTGCTTAAGTGCGTGCAAGGGTTCCCCAGGGGCTGCGGATAGGGCAAAAGAGGGGGGTGGGGGTAGGGCAAACAAGTGTTCATCATAGTCTTCTGTGTTGGCTTCCCTCTTTTCACACCCGGGTCAGTCATCCCCCAAGGTGCAAGCAGCAGTCTGCAGCCGTGCAGAAACACCCGCGCTCTTGTCTCCTCCGCTGCTACCAACATGAGGGGCTGCCTGCCTAATTTGCATACATGCATCCAAGTTTGCCTCCCCCACTCTTCTTCCAGTGCCTCACCAACCCCCTCACCCACCACACACACACACACAGCAACCCAACCTTTCTTTAACACCCCTCTGCTGAAGGTGATATTTTTCCACAAGCTATTACTACTTTGACTTGCAAAGTTTGTTTTTGCTTACGGCACCAATTGCTCCAGAGCCAGCCCCTCATTTTTAGTCATTTGGAGAAGAAAAAGTAGAAAACAACCCGCCCATTGGACAATTACTTCCGTTTTGTTCTGGGTTACTGAGAAGTTGCAGATCAGCTCTTTCTGAAGTAAGGAGTGTGTGGGGGCTGCTCTGTGGTCAGCACGCACGCACAAAAGTCATATAGAGAGAAAACGACTTGTTTATTCACCGCTGCCAAGTTCTAAAATTGTGAATTTAAACGTCGTAATGTGAATATGACAAATGTGACAGCAGGAGAATATAAAGGGGGCTTTCCCCCTGTCTTTAAGAATGTGAACACTAGGTGGCAGAATGTGGCTTTTTATCAACTGCAGAGTGTTTGAATTAAATGATATGAACAATACAGTGCAAGCCAGCATTTAATGTTACAAACATGAAAAAACATTAAAAACGTAGCCCTGGGCACAACATATTATTGTAGGGTCTTTACCTTATGATATAAAGCATCTCGAGCTGACTGTTGTGATTTGTTGCTATAAAATTCAGTTGAACTGAACTGCAAACACAGGGCTCAGGAATGGCCATGCATTTAAACCAAAAATCAAATATTTGCTAAATCTGCATTTCATTTCCTACGATTTCTTTAAATTACATTCCTCACCTATTTTGGAGCGGGGGACCCAGAACAGCTGCACATTTCTACACATGATGCCCAAATGTCAATTTGCCTGTTTTTATATAGGTGTGTATATATATTCTACATATTAAAATAATGAGAGAAGAAGTTATGTTTTTAAAAAAAACTTGCTTACTTGTTTCATTCAAGTTTAAAGATTTAAGCGATATCTCTACTTATGTACTCTTGAGCCACTCACTTACTGCTCTGTCACAGCAACCATTATTTCCTTAAAAGGTTAAGGTTAGCGTTTGTTACATTGCATTCATGTTGCAGGTTGTCATGGTAAAACTGGAATGGTAATAACCATTAATTAATGGATAATGGAGAACTAGGTAAATTTAAGTAGTCTCTCATATATAATGGCTCATCTCCTGGTGTTTCCTTCCATACTCTTGATACTGCTGGAAGATGCAGCAAACATTCCTGTGACAGCACGCACAGATGTGCCATTGTGAAGAAGCTCGTTTACCTCTGAAACCTCAATAGGCTTAATGTACCATCTCAAGCAACCAGCAGTGACAAGGACACTGACAAAAAAGCAAAAGTAGAGAAAAATCAGTGGTGGAGGGATAAAGAGAGCACATTGGTCTGTGGCCACCGTGTGCAAAACTGTTCCTTTTTTGAGGGTGGTCTTCTTGTCCCCTCTTTTGTGCACCTGTTGTCACTTTGATTTGCACAAAGGCAGGATTGTCATAGGCGTAGATTGTCTTAACTTGGCCCACTGATATCCCTTGAAGTTTAACTGACTTTGCATTAAACTGTGAGTTTTCCCAGCACTGTTAACAAGCACTAAATAACCTACTGAGAGCACAGTGGTGCAGTGGTTAGCACTGTCGCCTCACAGCGAAAAGGTTCCTGATTCAAATCACCTGGTTGGTCAGCTGGGGCCTGTCTGTTGTTGGAGTGTGTGAATGCTCTCGCTGCGCCTGTGGCAGTTTCCTCTACCTACCCCAATTCCTCCCACAGTCCAAAGACATGCACTTTTTGTTAAATTAACCACTTTTTTCCACCCAAAGTGGAGTGAAAGTGCTGTATGACTGCATGGCTAAAATAAAAATGCCAGTCCATGCAACCATAAGAAAAATGGTTGCTAATTTTCTAGATTTTTCTTTTAATTATTATTTTTAGTAAAGCTGCAGATGCAGTTTATACATCTTTGTTAATTGTTAATGCTGGGTAGTGCATCCGTAAACATTCTTTGGATATTGGATGTAGCAGGCTCCTATAAAGTTCTGATTGCTGGCAGGTGTCACTAAAGACTGTGAACCTAGAGACTGTGGTTTGTGCCCTGTTTCCTTTGTTTACTTTGATTGCTTTTTCTAGCTGTTAAGTTAGGTTTAGGCATCATAAATATGACAATTTGAGAGTCGGTCTCACTGTGGTCATCACATGTGCATTACAGAACAATTAAAATTGCACTGTTAACAGCAAAGAAGAAAGATTAAAATGTAATCAGATATTTACCTATCTGGTTATTTACAGTGGGTATTATAAAGTGTTAGCTGATATTTATATTGCTAAATATGGGCAATTTGGAGCCTTCTATGTGGGCAATTTTGGACAGTGAGAGGATTCCAGAGAACCTTAAAAAAATTCCCTGACTGCAGGAAAACAATTAACATCATTATATCCCACTTACGTTTACCACCTTCACTGCTTTGACTTTTTTTGGCCCCGTTTTTATTTGAACTTCTTCTCACAGACCCTTAAAAAAGAATTGAGCTCATTAAGTTTATAACTGTACTTTAGGCGGTAGCACACACGCAGCCATCCAGCAACATTTCTAGGAACAGAGAAAGTTCTGTAGACTTCCTTTTGCCCTTGGCTGTTACACAACAACAAGAGAAGCATCCAGGTTTCATTTTCCCAGCCCGAATCAGGTGGTGCATGTAGCTTTGCTCCCAACCTCTGGCACTGACAAGGTTGGCACCTTCACCCCTGCCCAGCCAATACCTATCACAGCTGTCGCAGCTCGTCTGCTCAGTGAGCGCTGGAAGGACCGGGAAGGACAGGCGGAAGGAAGTGTTCTCATCCTCCTCTCCTTGTCCTGTATGGAGGACCCGGTGGCACCACCACTGTAGTTTCTCCTGCTCAGCAGGTGCTGACTTTTATCAGTAGTGACATGAATGTACAGAACTGCCAGGGCACATCCACCGAGTTGCTGTCAGGTGTCGTTCCTGCTAACACTCCACCTAGCCCCTGACCTCACAGGCACCCAGTGCGCCTGTCCGTTCGCCTGCCTGCTTCGCTCCCTCTACACACCTGTGCAGGCACACATGTGGACACAGGCACGCACGGCATATACAGGCTCGCAGTCTTTCCGTAGTTGTCCAAAAGATGAGGTTTCTCATGATGCTCTCAGAGCATCTGTGCCCTTCCCAAAGCCATGTGAGATGTAATATGATATAAATACTGAAAACTAGATGCCTTCACTGGCACACATGATAAACATCAGGGGGTTTCTGTGTTCCTCACATGTATCTGCGGTGCGTTGTTGGAGTAGATAATATTATTTCTGAAAGAGCACAAAAATAGTCTGATGATGAGGCCTTTCTGTGACAGTAGAAATGGTAGCATTTCAATATTTTATATCCGAGTCGGCTTTGGGGGACACATTAGGCTGAAAATATGATTCTTGACCCTTGGCTTAAGGAAGGCAAGCTTGGTCACTGGGAAAAGAAGGTCAAGGTTAAATTTGCTCTAAGGGATAGATTTAGCCCTCCAGTGATGTCTCCCTGATCTCACCATTATTATTTATTAATCGTTTTCATGATCTCGGGGAGCACTTCCAGCCTCTCCATGCTGGCTCAGAGAGCTGTAGACAATGACAAGAGGCAGACAATTATCTAACCTGAATTTTAGACCCTTTTAATGAAGACCATATATTTTGGGGATCAGTGAATCAGCCCTATTTGTCTTGCGTAAAGACATCATTACCCTTTTGCTGAACTTTTATATTCAGGATTTCTCACACTGGTCCTCACATGCCGTCATTAATGATCTTGTATATCTTCACCAAGAGCTCCTCAGGTTTGACAAGTAACAGTATATTGAAATAAGATATTCTATCGTCTGAGAGTTATTACAAAATATGAGAAGTCGGGGAGAAATTGACTCTTCTGCCTTGGCTCACTATGTCTTATTCTCACACCTTTGTTTTGTAATTCCTCTGTCTGCTGCGCCATTTAAACATCTTAAAAATGAAACCGCTGAAACGGTAATCAGCAACTGAATCAGAAGGAAATGGGAATCGAAACGGAGTTGATCAAGATCATTTTGTCTGGTGTTCAAATCCATATGCAATTTTTAGTATTGTCACAGTAGTGAGGTGAAACTAGTGAGCTTCATCTGAATCACAATGACAGTCAGACACAGTCTCACTAAACTAATAATGAAGAAATAAATTGTACTTTCCATGCCTTTCATTGAACACTGTGATTAAACATTCACAGTCTAGGCTGGAAGTAAACCTATGTGAACCTCTGTGGTCTAAAAGCTACCTCCTGTCAGGTGTTCCAATCAATACGATGAGACTGGAAGTGTGGGCTGAAGAGGTACCCATCCCTATAAAGAAATGCATACAGGGTGGTCACTGATAAAGCCTGCTCCTCTCAAGAAAGACTGGTTTGTGTGAAGTGTGCCACAATTGCAGCAACTTCATAAAAACCATCAGAGAAATTCATAAAGCCTGTAAAGCCTGGAGAACAACCTTTTAAGACTTCTCCAAAAGTTGATTCTGTTCATCTGGACGTAGCGTTTTGTGGGAGAAACGTTTCGTCACTCATCCAAGTGACTTCTTCAGTCTCAGCTGACTGCAGGTTTCCCCAATCTTATAAACAGTACATTTGCATAACGACTGAAACCAGCCCACTGAAGGAACAATGGGCTGGTTTCAGTCCTTAATCTTAATTATGCAAATTCTCATGACCATTGATCAACAACCACTGACCAAAACCCACTGATCAAAGACCACTGATCAATGGCCATGAGTACCATTCACAGAGAGTTGGTGAATGGCTGCAATCAAACCAGCGTTCCTCCCTGAGCGCGGAGTGAAGGAGGCCATTTACGTGAAAAGGGAAAGACCATCTCTGAATCGAGGAGGGGGCCTAAGGGTACATCTTTCGCCATCTTACAATGCTGTGATTGCAGCCATTCCCCAACTCTCTGTGAATGGTAC
>VUQG01044868.1:0-65754 GCA_015106755.1 Etia nguti | reverse complement strand
CACAAGTTTTTTTTTTTTTTTTTTTTTTTTTTTTTTGCCCCTGAAAAATGCCAGCAACATAGCAGGTTCGATTTAGGTGGAGAAGAAGAATGTGAGGACGTAAAGGGGGAGGAGGCTGAGCAGCAATGCGCTTCAGGGCCTCAGGGGGAGAAAACATTTTCTCTGGAATGGGACTCAAAGAAAGGCTGGACTACTTTAATACACGTCCCTCTCATTTCCACCCGTTCTGGCGCAGGCACACGGTCCTAATATTGTAGCTGGTTTGGCTGAAGTAGGACAACAGATGCCACTTAGGGCTGAAATGTCAAAATCTGAATGGATGATGCTGGACTCTTCCATCAGTTATTTAAAAGAAGAGTGTTTGCGATTTGTAAGCTGCATTACAAACGTGTAATAATTAGTAAAAATAGTGTTATAGTCGAAAGTTGTGATCACAAAGTGGGTGGAGTCAGGTGGATTAGTTTGGACCCTACTGTACAAGCAGATTCACGTTACACATTTTATATTCTGCCCATTTTAGGGCGATCACAGTTTTTGGTGTTTAGCTTCGTACGCGTATTTTCACCACAGGCACAGGGATGAACACAAGCGAACAACATCAACAGCCACACAGAGACATGAATGAAAGATATATCTGTGGCGCATGAAGGCAGTCATCATACCTGCAGAGCTAATGGTTTCCATCTCATGTTTTTCAGCAGAGCAGGGGTTGACGTGAGCGTGCTCTGGGGGCGTTTCTTCAGCGTCAGGGTGACACCTGCAGGATCTCCACGCAACAAGTTCACCAGATTTTTCAGCTGCCAGCCCACCTAGTGCACAAGAATAACTCGATAAGGGTTTCCTCAACCCACACGGGCATTTTAATGCCTGGGACTGCAGAAATAACGAGAAATATTGCCTAGACTAAATAAACAGGGAGTGTTTTGTTTTTGTTGGTTTTTTTGCCATATGAATCAATTAGTGAAGTTTACCTTTGAATATTTGAGAATAAGACCGTTATCATGTAATCCGTTTTTTACTATTACACAGAAATTTTTGTATAACTAGCTGATGGATTGTTAAGCTGTTACATTTTTAAAAATTCACCTTCATCTACCAGATACTCATGCTGCAGTATCTGTCTCGCCAGACTCACATATGTAGTGATCATTACAGGTGGGCTCTAATCTGAGCAACACTGAAATATGGTCGTACTGTATCCTTAAGTTCTAGAGTTACACTTGGGAATAATAACCAGAAGAGTTTTTACAGAAAAACGTGACTAAATTTGACATTTGTCCATTACTTTATTACTTTATCATTCAATACTATTAGACATTTATGTGAAAATTGCAACAATGTTTGAGTTTTGGGTCCAACCAAAACATCAATGATACTAGTAGCTCACCTGGCTCAAGATTCATGACAATTAACAGGTTAAAATGCCTGTAAAATGGACAAAGGTGACATTAATCTTGAGAAGAGTGTGGGTGAAGACCCATTAGATGATCATTGTGTGTAAGTTTGTTTAAATTCTGACCTCTAGGAGGAGGCGTGAGTCTTGTGAGCTGTGGTTGGACAAATAGATGGGCTATCAATGGACCCCTTACCATGGCATAAGCTCGTTGGTTCTTGAGCCAGATGAGCTTAAAAACATGTTTTTTGAGTTATGTTTTGTGCTTTGACCAGTAAATCGTGCTATAAATGAACAGCTGTACCAAACCTGAACAAATTCCTTCAAAACATTTCTGAGACAGTACGATCATGAAAAGGGGAAGGATGTGGGCTTAAAACATAATGCCTTTAGTGGTGCTATCGCCAGAGAGGAGGCATAAGAAGCTGCTATTTCAGTTTAACAATGCCACACTTAGTCTTCTTATTAACTGTCTGTATTTCAGGTAGTTTCAATTCACGATTCGTTTTCTTTATGTCTAATCTTTTGTTTTTTTGTTGGGGTTTTTTTGCTGAAGTTCAGTTCAACAGAAAATGTGAGCTGTTTTATTCGAGGTGCTGTTACTTTGTTATTTTGGTAATGCACATGGATCCTGATGGTTGACAACTGTAGCACAGCCTGCAGCCCTCTGAGGTTCATGTTGATGATGATGTTTAATGCAAAGCTAGATGCCTCAGGGTATCTTGCACGCCTCCTGCCATGTTGTGGTACAGCCTGATGTTGTGCGTTGTGAACAGCTGCATGCCATGTAAATACTCTTTAACCCAGTTTTAATGATATTTGGCACGAATAGCATCCCGCCCAGAGAAACACTCTCTGCTGCTGAACCAAATATGCCAGGTCCAGTTTGGGGAGGAAAATAAAAATTCTCCCGCTCGGTCGACCGCACTGAATTTTCAGTATGTCTTGTGTATTTCAAGCACCCTGAAGAACCAGACATTTTTCAGCCTCTGACCTGGCAATCACTTTGTTCTTTGCCAAGTAATTTTTCACCCTTACAGCCACTACACAGAAATTCTTCACAGAAAGTGCATTAAAGACATAGACTGACTGAACAGGCAGACAGACAGACACTTTGCTTTTATTCTTTATTCTATGGTAGAAAAAATGAATGTTCTTCTGTGCGAAGGAAAGAAAGTGTTTATTTAAAGCAGTAAATCCCGGATTTTCAGCTTTTTAAGCTGTCTACTTGGTAAAGAAATGTTCTGCTTTAAAGCATTTCTTATACAACATCAAGTCATTGGTTTCTTCCTTTTGTTTCATCTCCCTTTGGAAATTCAGATAAAACTCGTAAGCGTTAAAATGTACCATTGTGTATGTAATATTTTATGTGTTTGAAGCTTTTTTCTTTTAATGGCCAATCCTGCACCAGACTCTATCACTGATGTCACGAGTTATTTACTTCTGTGTGCACAACACCACCAAAATAACCTACAAATTAGCAAACCCTTAGGTCTTTCTACATGTTTTCAAGTTAATCACAAGGCAGAGGATTTGTTTCTTCATTCATTTCCTTTGATGTAACTCATTTGCTTTAGCTGCCACTTCTACATCCACTTCCTATGAAAAAAGATGCTCAGATCCAGTGAACTCTGGTCTGTGTCTTTTTGCCGGAGTACTCCCTGCTGCCTTAATTATAAATCCCTCAACTATTTATAACATGCCTGTTTTTTTTTCACTTGGTGGTGTTTTTGTCCTTGATTATTAAGATATCTAACAACTTTTCTTTATGACTTGTTATCTCATTTTCCTGTAAGAAGAGATGGTGGCAGTAATCTGGGCCATCACAGACTAATCTAGTTCAATGCAGTTTCTCTAAACCCTCAAAGGAACATTTGTGAACAATCAGCCGTAATTAAGTTGCTCTACACTCTGTGCCATAATAAATTAAATGCATTAACAATGTTTAAGCTGGTTTAAGCAATGTTTATGAGTAACAGTGAAGTTTTAGCTCTGCATATATTTCTACTGCGGTAATGTATTGCCTACTTAGGCTTCTGGAAGAGTCCATCCTCTGTTTGAGAACACCTATTACTCAGTTCTACCCCACATACTAATATCGTGCAACCAATACATCATAATCATGTTGTTTTCTAAAGAAAGAGCTGAGAATGCCTTGCAAATCAATCTGCAAAAGCACTCATATCATTTATACTATCTCATTTAGCTGTTTCTGTGTTGGCTTATGTAATGCTAATATTTACATTACTATGACAGAATAAAATAGCTTCAGTAAAAGTTTTGTTTGAATACAGTGCATGTTCCTTTGGTGCCCCACGAGGAGCATGACTCTGACTGACGCATGCGTAGGTAAAATGAAAATCAACTCTGCATTTCCACTTTTTCTCCAAAACATGGCTGCATTCAGTGGGTGACTTGACTGACTGAAATGAATCTGACTTGAGCTGTGTAATTATCATAAATCTCACTGTTGCACACACAAGTAGCAATTATTTTAAACAAAGGGTGCTATATTTAAATTCTGCTCTACGGAAAAGTGAAAGTTGAAAGTTTTTTCCCTTTCATTTCCGCTCATCACGCTGTGTACGCTGCAGAAACAGACATTTTGTGCAGTTATGTCTCTCACTGACAGAAACAATGGCAATTACTTTGGCTGATAAGTGCTCATGCTGAATCTGGGGACAGCTGAGAACAATTTGAGGTCAAAAAACCATGTATTGAAATAAGAAGAATGAACAGCAATATCCCCACTTTGAGCCTGGATAATACACTTTATTATTTCCATTTCCCATCTGCTTTTCAGTTCTTTACTGCTATCTATTAAAAAAAAAAAAAAGAAGGCTAAAATTTGCTAGTTGCATTCAGGTGCATCGCAACTAGCAAGAATGGTCTAATTATCAAGAAAAACAATGTGCGTGTGCGCCACTGGTTTCTAGGAACGAAAACAGAACTCGCGCTAACATAAGGTACCTTTTTGAAGCAGGTACCTCTTGATCAGCTTTTAACAGAAAATCCAACTGACCCCATGATGGCCCTCAAAAACTACTACAAGAGGCACTACAGCCAGTATTCTAGACAATAACAGTTGAGCTGCAGTGGCTCATGAAAGCACTGAACCGCAAAAGTGTATAAAACAACTGCATGCGTTCATAATTTCTTTATGTACAGAAAATGTCAAAATTAAACAGACATCTGCATAAATAACCTGCAAATGTAATGCAAATAACATGCAAATTCAAATAACACTGATTTTTTTTTTAATTAATAAATAAATAAATAACATAATAATAAGGCAGAGAAAGAAAAGAACATGACCATACCACTGTCTGATGATTGACCTGAATGACTTCATCTCCAGCATGGATTTTCTTGCAGCGGTCAGCCAGTGACTGATGGAAAAACAGAGAGGCCGAGTCATTAAAAGCAGCTCTGATTCAAGTAAAGTATAAATAGTGAATGAACAATGAGGTGAAACTCTGCAAAGTTGAGCAGAAAGACATTTGTACTTACCCCCTCTGTGGTGCCGGTGATCACATGCAAACCATCATATGTTGATTTGATGTACATGCCCTGTGGGAATATAGCAGATATGTAAATGACTACTTTTTAAAGCACAGTATTAGGAGTCGGCATCATCTGCACCTCAGCTCAGCCTCACAGTCATTTGCAGTACAGACTACTCCATATTTGCAAATCTCCATTTGTTTTAATCTGCTTGCTGTGCAAAACGGGTAGAAGTCTGGTTTTTACTCAGTGAAAGCCTGATCGGAAAGTGCTTTTATGCACATCTCAATTTGTCTTAGTAGTCTTAAACAACTAGAGGAAAGTCATAAAATATCACATAGGTGCACTTTCTTTAAATGCACAGGACACTGCAAACTTATGTCATGTGGTGAGTCCCTCTCAAGCAGATTAAATCAAAAATAAATGATTGTTTATCTGCAAATACTTTTAGTCTGGTGCTGCAAAAAAAAAAAAAAACCTTCAAGGCTTTTACTAAAAGGGGTCAAAAGTACAATACAAACAAACACACAACAATTTACGCACAGATATGCATGAAAATACACACACACACACACACACACACAGCGAGTCACACACAGAAACATAGAAGCAGCATGCCAGTCTTCAAGATGAGTGGAGGAGGTTTATTTTTAGGCTACTTGACCCACTGTTGTGTTCAGGTTTCACTGAACGGATGAAAAAACTTCCATGCCCAATGCTAGCGTTTGTGTGTGGGGGGTGGGGCTTTCACTGTGGCCCCAAGCAAGGAGCTTGTGCCCGAGTGTAGGTCAGTGCAAAGATGGAGTCCAACAAAGGGGAGTGTTCATATACAGTGCAAGAAAAAAAAGTATTCTCTGCTTCTTAACAGTTATATACGATTCCTAAAAGTAAGTGCTATCAGAATTGCCAGTTGCTGTATTCTATTTGCTTGCATTTCACTCATCTGAATATGGTCAATATGTTGTTTTTATGTCACATTTTATCCACTGACTCACATGCCCACCAGCTCAGCAAAATCTAGTTTGGGGTCAGCTAATGTGAGTTCCATTAGATACCGTACTGAAAAGCAGCACGCAAGGTTTACAATCCACGATCCATATTCCAGATGTTTGAAATGTATGTGAGATTATGAACTTTAAAACAAGTGGATACCCCAAGTATATAACCTCAACTAATACGCTCACTCTTTCTTTAATTGATACTTCTGTTTGCTTTGAAATGCAATTTTGGTCGTTCCCAGAAAATCTGACATGAAACTATCATCCCGAAGTTGAAATTCCAGAGATAGATAACACAAAAATGAAGCAATCAAAAGAAAAACTGTATGCATACGTCTTGATCTACAAATAACCAAATGTATATATTTGTAGTCTGGCTTGACCAAGTCTTTAAAGAAAATAGCCTGTGTATTAACATCATGCTTCAAAAAGTAAGTGTGTGCTGTTCCATTAGAAAACTGTATTTATAAAAGCTATAACTGGAAAATCAGGCGAAGTTAGTACTGAGATTGAGCAGAAATATGTTTGCAGTAAGGGAAACGCTGCAAGAGAATTTGCACATGCCATATTTGTATAAAACAAAATACTCTGAAGAGTCATTCTGTTTAATCGTCATTAGTACGATTCACATTAGTAGTTTTGTACTTTACTTTTTTGGCTTTTCCCTGTGTTCATCAAACCTGAAAAACAATTTAACATCTTGATATTTTAAGTATATTTCAAGTTTATGAAAAGTATATTGAAATATTTGTTATGTGTATTTGTTATGTACACCTTGTTACGTATAGTGAATTACAAGGTATGTATGGCTGGGATTACTGTGTGATAGATGACTGGCTCCTTGGACTCATACCTAAAAATTTCTGCCTTTCCTGTAATTATTAGTTAATTAGCTATGTGCTTATGCAGTTTACATAAACTTTTAGGTTACTGGATGCTAAATTACACACATGCTGAAAGGCCATAAGAGCAAATTCACAACAAATATTGTAGTATTTATAACAATGTCTTATATAAAAGAGTATTTTGGTGAAAGGTGCCTTTTACAAAGAAATGTGTAATTTAATTGTTGACTTATTATAGTATCTTTTCAAACTAATAACAAAATAAGAATTTATTACGTACTTATTATTACTTTATAATAAAGCAGCGTGCTATGTTTCTGCTATGTTTCTGAAGCTAAACCAAAAAAAATCCTTTAAAAAAGTTATGTCAAATCTAGACTAGAGCCAGTAATTAGCTCATCTGTTCATGGTTTTTCATAAGTGTAGAAAAAGTGAGATACAAAGTCTGAGCTGGATAATTAAAACTGAACCCCTTTCCCAAAAACTGGTGTGATTCCGAGAGTCTGAGGGAGGGTCACTCTTACCAGGCCTTCAGTGGATTTTATGTTGGCTAGCTGCACAACCTCCAAATGTGCAGACTGGGACACCATGGGATCCGAGGAGAGAGAGATAATTTGGTCGCACACTTCAGACAGTGTTTTACACTGCGGAGGACACGTTAGGGATAAATACAGTCTTCAGTCTTGCACATATTAGTTTAATTATTTCTTTGATAGAACAAAGTTTCAAACTCACCACATTCAGGATCTTGTTTTCTGTTTCATACACAGAGCAGTCCTGAGGAATATTCAGAGAGCACTGTTACCTCAAGAGAATTTGTCAAAATGAAGTTATTATTGGCATTTCTGCTGTAGGTGGATATAAGCAAAAACCGAGCAGCTTGGCACCTATAACCCCCAACACTCCCACACAGGCAGGCACAAACACAAAACAAATGAATCACCAATGCGGAGGCACATCTTTCCCTCTCTCTTTCTCTCTGCCAGTCTTCCTCTCTCTCAGCCTTCAGTTATTTTCCCTTTTCCCCTTTTTCACTCTCACTTTTAATGTTTTCCCACTTTAATTTTTCTCTTAACTCTATTTAAACATTATATTCCACAGAGACCAACCTAAAACCTGTAAAGTTCTCTTAGTTTTAACTGATCTTTAGGAGCTCTGTATGACTGACAGACCCAGATACAATAACATGAAACTCCAGTTTATGATAAGCGTCTATCATTTCTATCACTTTGGAATATATTTTTAGGTGACTCTTTGAGGTGGCTCTAATTAGGATGAAAGCATATCTGACAGATGAGAAACAAGTTGTGAAGTAGTCAAGTCCAATTTCAGCTCCTCATTATCACTGACAGCTGCAAATTCTAAAACTAATAAAAAGCAGGATGTACAGAAATGGGAAAAAAGTATGCAAATGTATATCTGCTTTAGGGTTTAGAAAGATTTGAAATTTATGTAGCGAATGAAGTAAAATGTTTGAGATTTCATCTTAAAAATCATAAGCACGTATACTAAAGAACAAGGTATTTTTTCCAATTCTGCCATTATACTTTAATATGGATCAGCTTCCTTTTTTCTGACAGAGGCTTTTTGTGATGATCCTGAGTTTGCTCTGTACAGTATGAGGTAATACAGTACAATAGGATATGATACAAAAAATCATTTCATATTTGTTACCTGTTGTACAATTGTAGTGAGCTCAAGACATAGTTGGATTACATTGTTTCTGGTCACAGAGTAATCTGCCACTGCTGCAAATGGAGATCTGAAAAAGAAAGAGCACCTGGAATGAACCATTAGATCATTCTTCCTTTGAGACTCAGTCACTGGTAAATTTTACATATTTTTTTAGCAGCATTTCTCCCTTTACATTTTAGGATTCCTCACATTTCTGTCTATGTTAGTCTGTTTGTTTGTTTTTTGGAATGTGACGTTTGTAATGCTTTTAACACATTTAACAACATTCACTTTTCTCTTAAGGCCAAGAGAAGCTGACGTAGAGCAGAGATTATTGGTTCCTGTTCTGCTTTTTCCAAATAACCTCACAAGTGCGTCCTATCCACAGTCAACAAACGCAGCTTCGACTCCCACATTTTTATTTGTATAATTCGGTCAACAATTAAGCATTTTCAAACACGAAATGAAACACGGATTAGTGAATTTTAATTGGGATGAATGCTGTAAATCATGTCAGCTATAATGGGGGAAAGGCACAGCAAATCACTTTGTTATTTTTGCTGAACGTTGTCAGCTTTGAACTTCCAAATTCATCAAACACAAACAGACACAAACACACAGACTGGCACAATCCCACAGGGAAGCAAGGATAAAGAGACATATAAATAGACTTTCTCGGTGTCTTTTTGGCCACCCTGTCAAAATTTACTTATATAAGGCTTTTACTCATCGTTTCTTGTCAAATGATTGGTCATGGACATTACACAGAAAAACAAAACCAGTCTGTATCTGTTAAAAAACAAATCCCAAGTCAGACTACATGTACCACTGCATGTATACAGGACTGTCTCATTCTTTTTGACGTCAGTGTTATATATTTAATTAGGTGCGTGTTATTTTTAACCAACATAATAAAAAAATGTTAAAATTAATTAAAATTAGTTTGATTGAATGAGTTTATGTTTTTGCTTGCAAAAGCAATTAGCACTGTTGTAAGTGTGCATCTAAGACCAATGTAAGGAAAAGTATGCAAGAATATACCAAAATATGCCCAGTATGCAAATATGTGTCCATGTGAACCTGTATTCATGTGTGTGTGTGGGTGTGTGTACTTGTAAATGGGACCAGTTGGGGAGCTGTACCTGAATCCACACAGCTCTGTGGGGCCCTTTCTCACAGTGTGCGTCCACATGTTTACACATGACTTATCAAATGTTTAAATTCATCTTTTTGCAAATCTCACCTGTCAAGCCACGCCAAAAGGCTTTTGGCAGCAGCAATGAGGTCCACCACTGAAGTTAGAAAGTCGTTGGGGAGCTTGCGGGTGGCTCGGCCGTCATAATGGCCACTGCGCCGCCTGCCTGTGATGAAGTTCTGCAGGTTCTTGGCAGATGCGTTAAGCTTATGAGAAAGCGTCTTGAGATTCTCAGTCTCCAGCCCATAATTCTAGAGGAGAGAGGAAAGTAAAGTCACTGTGTTTGACCAGTTTGTCAGTGTTTGTTTTCACTGTGACACATTCCAAGAATATCTCCAGCCTGGAGATAGAAACCAATTGTTCTCTGATGGCGCTTTATGAACAGGAATACTACAGCCGACCAGCCCACCACGCTCCACAACAGAAAGGCTCCACATATGATGAAAATGTGTGAAACCAGCTGTCACTTTGCACGTCTGAGCATCGTTGAGCGCTCATTACACGTTGCGGCTAACTGCACGTGCAGGCCTACGGGCATCTATCATGTCATGGGTTTCTTGGGAGGGGAGAGCGCAGCAGGAGGGCCACTAATCATATTTAATACAGCAGTGCCTGAGAGACTTAAAACTAAATCCCAGTTACGTAAGAAGCTTTAGGGCTGAAGCAGTGCCCCCTGTGCAGCGATGCAGGATGAGTGGACTTTAGATTCAGATTGCATCTGTGACCTCAGTCTGGTAAATCTCCACCCAGTTTCTCTATAGATCTCAAGAGTTCACACAGACCCATGTCCAACTTTATTGCACCTTGTCTCTGGTATTTCTGCTGCTCATTTATCATTTACCATCTTTTACTTTTATATTCCTGCAGTCTAACTTCCTTAGGTTCAAAAACAGAAAATTGGAGTTAAATACTGGAATTACATGTGCAAGTGAATATTAAAAAAACTCAAAATAAAGGAAATTATTAGGAGAGAAAATTATTTAGCTGGATGCTAAAGGTGGATGACACACCTTAAAAAAGACTTTACATTTTAATTTCCTTTAGTGGTAAATTGGACAGCATGGCCAGAATAAGTATTCTCAATTGCAAAGCATTTATATGATTCACTCTTAGACACCTGAGCCACTTTGTATCCAATCCAACACCAAATATTTCCTTGGTGTAGCTTCTGTTATACAAAATGAGAATTTTCCAAATCACAACATAATCGCTTCAAACTGCTTAATGGTATTTGTCATTTATTTCAAACAATCAAACAGTTATTTTATAAATAATCTAAGAGTAAGTAAAAGAGTAAAACACAAGAATAAATTACTTCATCAATCCAATCACGTTTTCCAGAGTAAAAAAATTGCAAATTTTCACTGCAAATTTTAAGCACCAATATGGACAATTTAGTAAGTAGGGTCTAAAAATATGTTCACATTGACTGACAGAAGAGGACATTTGGGAACAGCTATCCTGGGAAAAACTCCATTTAAGAAAAAAATGTTGCTTAAATGAAGCAAAGCCTCCAAGCTAGTTCAGAAAGACAGCTCGAGCTGCTCTGCGTCACTCTCCTTGCGTCATATACCAAACATACCTTCCTAATCTGGTGGTCTATTTAAGCTACATAACTTCCCATCTCTCCCTCTGGCATGTGAGTGTCGCCGCTGGATCGCCTTCTGTTTTACCCCCTTTAAGCTCCAGGGATATATTTGCTCATGAGTCCCCAGTTTTATATGTAATATGCACACAGAGACCAGAATCTGCTTCCAGTGCATTTTTTAGTCTGTAGCATGCTTCTGATGACTGTAGTATATATTAGTTCATTTTAATCCCGTTCATTTGGCCCCTACATGACTGACCATAGGTCTAAAATCACTGTTACATTCTCGTGTCAGGAACAAGTCGAGGTCTCTACTCTGTATGCGGTAACATCCAGAATGAATGTTATAAGGAGAATAAATATTACGCTCCAGCTACTCCAGCTGCACATTAGCCAGATCAGCAGAACAGCAATCTATCATGCTGACACTCACAAAACTTGTGTTTTTGGGAACTAGGAGCAGAAATCCCTTCGAGATGAAGCAGTAATCCATGTCAACACTAACGACAGTTCTAAGATTTGCCTGTAGAAGATATTTTGGCCAGATTAGTAACTCTGGTAGATTTGCTGTGATGTTTTAAAATTGGGGCCTAAAGCAATCCTATCTACATCCGCTTATTCCTGGAATGACTGATTTCATTAACTGACAGACTTTGGAGTGATAACAATATACGAATGGTATCATTACTAAATATATTAACTGCTTACTAAAAAATATCTTTTTTCTGTAACTTGTTTTATTAACTGACTTGTTAAATGATTTCACAGAGCTGCAGAGGTGCCAAATGTTCCGACAGAAACTTCATCCGACAGCGCTGACTTTCCAAAGTGACAGTAGAAAGTAGTGGGAAGATGGTGTGGGAAGCTTGGACTCACCAGAGCACAGAGTAAGTCCACAGCCTCCAGTATCAGCTCCTGGTGGCCAATTCTGGACACTCCCAACTCTTCCAGCTCCTGGTGGGTGATACGCAGCAGCTGCTCCCCCCCTACTTTCTCCTTCTCAAAGGTCTTGATGTACTGCTGCAGGCAGTCGTCCAGCCCTTGGGGAAACGCAAAGGACAACAAGAAAACTTTCAGCACAGCTCAAAAGCATGAATTTTTATTTGCAGGCTGCATCGGATTTTCAGATTTCTTGTGAAACCACTGTTTGCATTATGCATTCTAACAGGACTTGATATCACTTGCTTTGCCAGAATATGTGCTGTAAATCTGTAAAGTGTGAGCACAGGTTGTATTTTGTTGTGTGCGAGTGTGAAGCAGTCTGTGTCAAGACAAGAAATCTGACACACTCCCCCTCGTCAACAGTTCTGAGCTGCATTTTCAGCTTCAAACCAGAAAGCACTTTCAGCTAGAAAGAGGCTATGTAGGTGTGCTCAAGTTGTTTTACATATTCAGCTACTGCAGCAGGTGTGAAATCTTTTGGAGAAACAGTTGATGAAGTGCAGCAGACGAAAACAAACTAAGTGATTCTGCACCTTCTGTCTGCGTCAACCAGTTTTACACCCTGAAATGTATGACTAGAAACTGTTTCCTAAAAAGTATATACACAGGGTAAATCAAAAACTTACAAAAAACCCAAAACAAAGTCTGTTACCAAAGCATCACAAGAAAATCCTTCAAAAAATACCTCAAGCCGTGATGAGGGGGCCGAGCAGTTCAGTAGGTGATAAGGGGGCCGAACAGTCCCCATGGCAACTTCTTTTGATCATGTTAAAAGCATGGCTGTGAGCTCTGATTGGAAAAATGTGTTTTTGCTTATTGCACAATCCGCAGTGGTGATCTTTCTTCACGAACAACCAAAGGAAGGAGTGCAAAGTCCATACACCTGTTCTGAAGAAAATACATGTTGCCACTGCCTTACGCTCAGTTTTTACTAGTTGTAACATACAACACACAAACTTCTTTTAAAAATCGTAAATACAGCTGATGACATTTGCGACGCTTTGTCAGAAGATCACTTGTGCTGGTTTAATTGAAATAGTTGGTGACCTGTAAAAAGAATTGAATAGAACTCATGTGGCATTCGGCACAATTAGGTTGACATGTCTCATAATTATTTTTAAGGCGAATAATTCAAGCGGTATCTGCTTATTGGAGTCCCAAATAATAGTAAAAGCCACAAATTTGCAAACATGCTTGTCGATGCCAGTTTTTGTATAGACTGAAAAAGATTGCAGTCTGTTTTAAGTCTGTCACATTTTTTGTGATCATCTAATATGGCAGCGTGTCCCCAGAGTGCGATTTGAACTTGAAAGGTTGATCTGAGGACTTGATCATATGGTTGAATGGTTAGAAGAGGAGTGCATAAAAGCAACTCTAACTTTAACCCACTGGTCCTCGAGGTGTCAGCATTAAACATTGAAAAGAATCAGGAGACTGCAGCAGTTATTGATGGCGGGTCTCTGTAATGCATGAAAGTATTTACTTCAGAAGCTGCACTCTGTCCCGATGATGTAAATTATGTTGCAAATCGAGCATGCAGAGTCATGTTGCATAAACTAAACCACAATTTGATTTATTTTCTATATGAAATTTGATTTGATAATTGATGTTTCTGCCTCAGGCTTCCTAGAAACTCATTTACTCATTTATGTTTTATTCACTTTCAGATCAAGCAAACACATTAATAAGCTGAAAACTAATTTGAGTGAGCTACAAGGAGCAGCTTTTGTATTGCTTTTCCTATACATTTAATCTTCTCTGGCCCTATTTCTCCCTTTTCGCTCTCTTTCTCTCTAACACACAAGGTTAGTTCTTTCCTCGTCTTGTCTTTTTATTGCAGAGGACCAATCGTATACATGTGTCTCGGTGCTAAGCTTCAACCCCATCAAGCATTCAGATCAGGTTTAGCTGGCAGCTAAACGGTCGAGAGGAAACATAGGGAGTTTCATGGTTTTGCATAACATTTAAAGGCTTAACTAATGAGCCTCTTTACCAAGTTAATTGAGACTCATCATGTCAATGAAGTATTCCCCATGTTGCCATAGAAACCACAAAGCAGGTTTTTTGGCAGGGGTTCTCGCTGACCGTGGGGTAATATAAAGAAATAAGAAAAGGGAGGACATGATAGTTTGCAAAAAGTGACTACATGCTAGCATGAGATATTGAGCTGATGAAGTTAGCAGCTACTTTAATTGTTGCCGACTTCATCAGGAAGCATGTAAAAACTCCCAGAGCGTTTCACATTTCTAAATGACATTATAAAGCATCTTGTCGATAGGTGCTGTATAAATGATTTTTACTATAAATAAAAGGGGAACATGGCACAAAACGGCACTAATATTCTCTATTCTCTAGTTTTCCTTTGAAATCTGCCATGTTTTCTTTCATATTTTGCTGAAAGCCTTATGCAAAAGAACAATGTGCAATAGAAATCCCTTTTTGGTGGAATGGAAAGACATCTCAGCCACATCAATTTTCCTGTCTCTTGCATGTCAGAGTCAGATTATCAGACCCGCCGAGGAGAAATTAAAAGCACAGCGCTGACACATTATGATCTCCATTCTAGATAATCCACTGGCATTGTAAGGAGAGAGAGCTCTTTAGGGCGGTTAAGCATTGTTATTATGGATCTGTGTTGATCTGACTTGTCATTGATCACTGTCGTCATCTGTGTTAGACAAGAAGACAGCGAGGGTTTGCACTGAAAGATAAAAACTGATATGCCTTGCAAAACAACAAATATGTTCATGCGCAGATAATCCTAAAACTGCACTAGGTTTGTACTTCAAAAACACCCAGACAGTACAAAGTGCAACACTGCAATGAAATGCACATATCTTATGTGTTTGCACTGATACCCTTCACCTAGTAAGAACCAATTTCCAGTCAAGCTGGAATTCTTTTTGCTTTTGTGATGAGGATCTATTCTTTAAAGCAGCTTGGGAATAAAGCGTCTAGCTCACACAAAACACTAACAGGGGGTGGAGAGTGGGACTGTGGGAAGGTCACGGGGTGCCCCTATTTGGCCTCCTGTGACATCACGGAGCGGGTATGGTAATAATGGAACCTGTGAATACTAACGACAAAACGCTGCCAGTCCTCCGGGTTCGATAATGGATGTGAGACAAGAATGAAACCCCCTCCACCCCATCGTTTCCTCTGTTTCAGTGTCTCTCCGTGCCACTCGCTCCCTCACTTTAAATTACCATTACTGGGCTCTAGGCACAAAAACTGTCTCTGCTCCACTTGTCAGATGTGGAACACTGAAGAGTCCTCTCTTTTTTCCAATCTCCACTTCTTGCTCTTTACATACCTCACTTGTGCCACCAGCATATTTACAGATCATCTTGGATCTCGTTTAAAACTATTGCGGACATTCAATTTCAGCCCTTCTCAGCGTCTAATCATCATCACTGTGTGTCTCTATAAATAAAGCTGCACATGGATCTTGTTTCCTTTCTGAGCGAGCACCCACTCCTAAACAGCCTGTTTATAAGGCCACATCAGATTGAGGTACAATCTGTAATACACAACTCATACTAAGAACCGTCTGATCCTTGCAATCATGACATATCTGAGCCAGCAGAAAAGGCCTACAGGCTTAGAATAATAATGTTCGCTTGTGTGTATGTGCATATGTGTGTGTGTGTGTGTGTTGAGGCGGTAAAGATGCAGGCGTATGGATGTGTATGTTTCATCTGAAACAGCCCATTGCCTGACACGTGAGCACGTGGCTTTGAAAAACAACGCACCTCGCAGGAGCGCTTGTGTGAGTTTAAAGACAAATACACAGTCAGATCGCATCCTCCTACTGAGTTTAAGCTCTCCTCTTATATTTCTATCACATTTGTCCTCGTAGTACCAACTTTGTAATGCAAACAGACAAAAAGGCAGCATGGCTAATGAGGAATCTGTGCCCTGAAAGTATTCCTGACAGTCTGTGGAAGTAAATCCTCCACAGCTGTTTGGGACATTTATAGATCTTTGGAGCCTGAATAAGCGGACAAATTTCCTCAAAGGAGCCGCTCATCCGACAGCTGTACTGAGCCTTGCGGATGATGAATTAATTGCAACAACAACTGTATGTCTATCTAACCCCTTTCCAGGCCTCAATTCAGTCTAAATGTCACTCTCTCTCAAGAAGAAGATCTTAAAAGTGCTTCATCACCAAACTGAACCTCATTATTCTGCTGAAGGATCCCCGGAAAATGAAAAAAAAAAAAATCATGTTTTGATTCGCATTTAAGTGGTTTTTGTCGGGATTTTTTGTTTGTTTGTTTTCTGGTTTTGGTTTTTTGTTTTTTTTGAGTGAATAATCTTTGTGATAGGCCTCAGGATTTAGGTACCCTTGGGCGGTTTTGAAACTATTTGAAGCTCATCTAAGTCAGCTGTGACTTCTTAATGACTTGAGTATGTGTATAAACATATCACAGATGGGTGTACAAGCTCTGATAGTGTACTGCTCTCCCAGCTCTGTTTTTATTCTGTGCACATGCAAAGCTTGGTCAATAACTCGAACCTCTTTTTCTTTCCTCCTCCACACAGATTCTGCACCCAGATCCAGGGAGAGGGGAAATCATTTGTGTGTAATTACTCGATCTCCGCTACAACCATCTGCGAGGCAGCCTTATGTTAACAATGACCACTGCAAGACACAATAGATGGGTTTGCCGTTTAGAGCTGTTTGAATCTGATAAGCTCTGGAGAACATCTTTTTAAAAAGGGGGGGACAAGCCGTCTGCAAGCTAAAAGTGCTTGAAAAAAAAAGATCGATTAACTGATTTAAGGCTCTGATTAAAAGCTTCCCGAAGCTGCAAGGCGACGAGGCGAAACCCCGAGGCTCAGCAGGTGTTTTGTTCTCTGTTGGCATCTCGAGTCAGTCTGTGTTGAAATGCATTTCAGCGCAACACCACACATGCGATTCATTGCAGCGCAGCAGTTTAATGGTCATCGCGTCTGAAGCCTTACCTTTCATCCAGTCAACCACCTGACTGGAGCTCCACTTGCTCACGGGCTCCATAACCAGTGCCATGGTAGAAGTTTGTCTTCGCGCTTGACAAAAGAAAAAAAAATCCCCCACACACACTCCCCACAAACCAAACTCCCCACCCAAAACGTAAAAAAAAACAACAACAAATAGAAAGAAAATTAGAAAATATATTAAAATAGGCCTGATTCAATGACCATCTAAAGTCTTCTGTGATGGGTTTGAGTATTTACAAACAAATCGAGGTAGGTCCAAAAGGTCCAAAATGTCGCTGTGAGAAGCCCGAGTGCAGCTCGGCGGACTTGTGCACATTCCTGTGCTCTTCACTTGCTTGAAAGAGCTCTTTTACTTGTGATTCATGTCAGGCTCGGATGCTGGTGGGTCGCTGCTGCCCGACCCCTCTTCCAAAATACATCCCAGTACCATCCAGAGCAGAGAACAACGCGCAGACTGTTACTTCACACTGGCGTCTGGGAAGGATGGGTTCGCTCTGAGCATCCTCCCTCATACACAGACATGGAGTCATAGCTCTCACCGTGCGGAGTGTACCCTCTGTATGTGGTGTGATTAATGCCACAAGAAGCCAGGAGGAGTGCGAGCGGGGTGGGGGCTGTTAATGGGAATGAATGGATCCAGATTATAAGGGATTTTGATAAGAAGAAGTGCTGGATCCATGTAAAGCTTTTGGAGTGGCAGAACTTATTTGCCATGTTTTTAGCAACGCATTCATCAACCACAGCCCACAGGAAAGCAGTGGTAAAAAAAAATGTAAATAAAAAATTAAAACTGATTTGTATATTAACTTGTATTCTTTAATTAGAACAAAATCTTACATAGAAAATTGTGACTCTAGCCAAGTATATAAGTTTTGTTAAACATGTAGAAAGATAAAGGTACATAGAGGTCGGCGCTTAATTCCAAAATCTTTCTGGATGATTTGTAAATTGAATTGTACTTTTTATTTCTTTTGGTTAAATATCAATAAAATAATTATTTTACTGTTTATCTTCAGGGGGCTACAGTTCAAGAAGACAACCAGACCCACGGGTCACCAGTGTTTAGGTTAGAAATTAAACCCCGCTGATTTATCAACTGGCTAATATTACTGACCAATGTTAGATATTTGTCAATTATCTATTGACATTGATATTTATAACAGCTGATAAATTAAAATTTGAAAAGTAAAGATGAGATGGAAGAAACATTCCATGAATGTTGAGATTGCATAGTTTGTCCACCAGAGGGTGCCCTGCATTGCCTGTTGGCAATATTTCTTTGTAACACAACAGAATCAAGCACAGTGTAAACAAGTAAATTAATAACTACGGACAACAAATGTTAGGGAAATTAGTTTATGTTTTGTGTGTCTGAGAGAAAAAAAAATTCTAATATTAGATTTTTAAATCCCCAAATATCGGTATCAGGATTAAAAATACTGCTAATTATAACAGTTACTGTAGGCTCTTATAGGAACATGGACAGTCTCATCCTAGCGGTCAGTTCTGTCTTCACCACAATAGACCTGTACAGAATCTCCACTGAGGAGGTCCAACTGTCAATCTACTTTCTACCGTGTCATCTGTAAACAGTAAATATGCGATCCCGAGGCATCTGCAGTTGACATCCTTCTGTCTTCAAAAGTAATAAACAGGATCAGTGACACAGTACAGCTTTGGCCAATGAAAACTGGAAATGAGCCTCAGTATATTTATAATTTTTTATAAAAAATATTTTATAAATATTTTCTTTTGTATTATTTTTATCATCAATGAAATGTTAGGTCTAAAAAAAAAAACATTAGAAAATCTAGGAAAGTACTCACAACAAGAGCCCAGTGAGACACGGTCAAATGCTGCTGAACTAAGGAGTCAGTGCCACATTTGACCCTATTCGCTATTATGCAATGAGAACCTAAAGCCATCAAAAGTTTTGCATTTTTTGCTTGAAAAATATTTTCAGTTACAGATGTGGCTGTCTGTGTTACTGTGTTTGTGTCCATGTTTCCATAACAGTTTGCCAACCACAACACTGGGGTCACATTAAAAAAAAAAAGTGTTCACTAAAATAGCTACACATACAATGTTTAGGAAACGCTGCACTTAAAGGAACCTTTGTTGTTAAGATCCTATGCTTTCCCCCACAGGGTATAAGCTTTTGCAGTACTGATAGCAGGCATGCTGCTTGGGAAAAGAGAACAGCCTGCTTTTTGTCTTCTGAACACTGCCACAATCTGATGACAACACGTCATTACACATGCCACTAAGTCCATTAGGGAGAATGGGTATTCTGGGAACCACTTCTCCTCTTTTCCTTCCAGGCCCTGGGGCACTAATCACCCCTCATACAGGCCACTGTTTCCTCCTGCTGTCTTTGTCGCTGCTCACGCCTCCATCACACAAAGCGCAGTGTAGTGGAAACAACGGTCGCCACCGAGACAAGGATGCTGACATGTGCCTGTGTTTTTTCATGTATGGGTAAACAGCTTCGGGGGGAAAGCTTAGTGCCTGGAAATGGTAATTCTGTATTTTAACTAAGTGCAGTAACATATAAATACATATTTTTTAAAAATTAAAATATGAATTAACTGATGAGCGCCTATTTCATTCAGTTGCTGTTCTTTTTAGTTTCTATTGCATTAATTTACATTCAGTAAAGATTATTTTATATACATAATGAAAAATGGCACAAGAAATTTACAGGAATTTAAAAAAAAATACTCCTCTTAAAGTTAACGAACAATATGATGTTGCTTTTTTTTTCATCCACAACTGAGTGATTTAGATGTCAGAACAAGCACCCAGATAGGAGCCAGGGAAGCAGATTAAGCTGGTATCGAAGATCATTGCAAATAATAGTGGTAATCTCAGAAGAACTCAGTGCTATCAGGAAACAGTCTTTATCATTACAACAGGGGGTATTGCAATAAAGCATCTGCATTGCACTCATGATATAATGTATGAATTATAGCTTTGCAAATTATGAATTTGCTTTATTGAGGTGTTTGTCATGTTAGCTTTTTCTTTATGACAAATAAGTTGACATCTTTTTAAAAGGAATCATAGCGAGGACCTTAAATCGGTGGTGGTGGTGTGTGTGGGTGGTGGTGGGGGTGGGGGTGTAACCTGTTAGGTTGCCTGTGTATTTTAAATGAAAAAAAAAACAAACATTTGGCAGCAGTGCCTCCATAAAGTAATGCAATAAGAAGCAACACATTACGCTGCCATGCCGACATCTTGCCCCATCGCTCAGCATACAGACAGAAAGTGTGAAACTTAATCATTTCACTGGCTACAGTTCCTTTAAGCAATGATGGGGTTTTTTTTCACCTTTATGAGTCATATTGTGCAGCAGGGAACAGCCGAGGGAAATGTGTGCATTACTGTGCATCCACACGAGCTCTCACAGGTTTGACATTCAGTATCAGACTTATATAACAGCAGGGTCATGATATAGTTCAAGATGACACTGATTTGCAAGAAGTGCAGTGATGGAGGAAGTACTCATTAGATTCATTTGCACACCACTCTGTGCAAATTTCAATACCATATTTATCTAAAGGTATAAGAACAAAACAACAATTTTGTAACAGTGGTATCCAAAGTTAAAGCGTTCATAGCATTTAAAAATGTTAATTATCGTTATTGTTAAGGAATTCATCAGAATCAGAAAACTTTATTAATCCTTAAGGAAATTATATTACCTGATTAAACTACACCAATAGATCAGATTCTGTGACATTGCTCTATATTAGTATTACTGTCCTGTGAGAACCACATCTTGATTTTTCATGAGTTCAGAGAAACAGGAAATTAAAAGTTTGGTCAGAAAAGGTGTTCAAAATGAAAGCAGCGAAAGCTGTGAGACAAAAATACTTGATTAAGAAGTACAATATTTGCCTCTGAGATGAAATAATAAAATGGAAAATATCTGCTCAAGTAAAGTACTTAAGTACTGTGTACTAAAACACTGTATAACAGATATAGTAATTATATTTAGTCAGTGAACTAATGAATAAATGTGCCATGAAGTACCATAAAATTAAACAATAAAACCCTAGCCTAGTAGTAGTAGTAGCAGTAGATATATAAACAGCTGTTATATAGAAAGTTAGCTGAAGTGGAACTCTACAGACATTTCACATCTGCATGCATGGGACGTACGGAGTTACTGCTACTGATTTCAGGTTTGTCACTTGTCTCAAGTGATGTAATTTGAGTCTAAATGAGTCTAAAGTCCACAAGTTTGAAAATGAAAACAAAATTAGTCGTATGGACTTAAAAGCTTTGCAGGTCTTTGCACCCCAGTCATCATATCAGCTTGGAGTTGGCTGTTTAAAGTTACATTAGCTGCTGGCATAAAAGCCAGATATCCACCCAGAATAGTTAGCAGTTGGCTTTTAAAATAAAGACTGTGGGAGAAAAAAAGACTGTGCTGCAGCAACTTGTTGTTTTTTTTTTTCAATTGAATAACTGTGTATCGAGAGTCCAATAGTGAAAGGACTGCAGTTGTAAATCGGTGGGTGGAGAGCACATCTCTTTGGTAAGTTTTCCAGTCCTTTGGTCACTAATAATATTCTAAGTAAGTCTGACAGCCAGAATCAAAACACCTAAAAAGCTAAACCAGCGTTTTTCCACCAACCCTGTACATTTTCAGGTTTTCCTGTGTAATATTTTCTGTGATGAAACCAAAGGTGAGGAGTCAATTTTACATGCAGTTTATGTTTATTACATAGTAATAGTACGTGAAAAGGGCTGGAATTTAATAAACTGCCATATTTAATTGGATATTGCTAAGATTTTACAGAATGTCAATTGTGTACATACAGCTTCAAAATACTGAGTCTAAGTTATGCCAACATGATATAAAACATAATAATATGGAAAAGAAAATTCATTCAGAGTTGTAATTATTTTTACTTTTGAAACTTTACTTATATGTATCTGATTATTTTTGCAGCTTTTGGATGCAAATGGATTTTTTAAAAAACATCTCTGTGTACTGTACCACACCTCCACTACTGGTCTTTGTCCTCTTGATTTTCACATTTTATCCTGTAGGTGGTAGTGTCGGCCTAGTAAGGTGTGGTATACCCATAATAATAATAAGAAACTTAAGAAGAAGAAGAAGAAAAAGAAGAAGACGAAGAAGGGTAAGCTATTCACTGCTCATTGCATGTATTTAATGTAGCAATAATGTATTTATTTTATAAACAGTGAAATTACATGAGATGATTGAGTGTCGTGAAAGCATTGGTCGTCGTTTTGTGTAAAAGTCGTGTTCCTCATTCCCTGTTGGAGCCTTCTTATTGCTCTTCATCGAGTTAGCTTATGTAAATTTCTAAGTTCAAAATCAACACGGCTAACATTAAATCAGTTATAAAGACTTTATAAAAAGCCGCGGACATAATTTTATCATGGTATGTAGAGGCTACTGTAGGTCAGACAGGTGACACGAGCGCCCATTCATAACATGAAGAAAAGGAAAACGCAATGCGGAAGGGTTCCCAAAATGTCAAATTAAACCTATTTCTACTCTGCTTTATAAATTTGAGACCATAAAGAGTTAGAGTAAGAAAGGCCAACAAATTCTTGTTAGCAAGCACATGGCTACAGTAGCGAAACAAGCTTTGCTTTAAGCAGGAAGAAACCTGCGGCATGACCAGGCTCGGCGTGGGCGGTGTTTAAATTGACAGATAGTAGGAATAGATGTACAACAATAAGTCAGAGATACCTGCAGGGGGGCACAGAAGAAGAGAGAGGGAGGAGACAAAGAGCAAACACACAGCATATTAATACACACTGGAACCAAAACTGAGCTGATTCTACAGGAGAGGGGCCTGATAGCTCCAGGCTCCACCTCCCAGTCTACTTTTCAAAACACAAGGAAATGGAAGTAAGGAAAGTGCTAATGTGATATGGGACTTACAAATGTTAGCAAATCGTAATCCTGGGAAGCGTGATCGCTTTGATACTAATAGCACCCTTGCTGAAGCTTGAATTGCAGTAATCTAAAAAGTAACAAGTGCACCACTATTTGTTTCTACATTCCTATTTAGGACTTATGTTACTTATTTTTCATGGGGTTGTGGGTGGGTGGCTTCTAGTGAGAGTTTAGGTTCACACATAAAAGAAGCCTAAACTAGAAAATAATGCGGGAGCTGTCCATCCATTTTCTTCTTGTTATCCGAGGGTCACAGTGGGCCTGGAGTCAGTGTATCTGATATCCCTGTGTTGGTGGTGTTTCTACATCACCATAATAATGTCGGTCCAGGATCAACATTGCAACTGACCAGACATGCTTTTGTTTGTATAAACTCTATTCTGAAAAAAATGGCATTTCAAGTTTTCTTAAGTAATTCATGCAATGTAACAGATATATTATAGAGGTATGTTTGCTTTTTGCCAAATTTAGGTTACTCATCTTGGTTTGCTAGTGATCATTTTTAATAGCATTAGCTAACTTCTTGGCTAATGCTGAATGAATGCTCAGACGATGTAATTGGTCAGTTGCAATTCTGATCCTGGACCGGCAGTGTTATGATGGCTCTGGAACAACACCAACACAGAAATATCAGATCATGTCCAGGAGCCTATCCCAGCCATCATGGGCAAGAAATGGGGTGCATTCTAGACAGGTCACTAGTCATCCTAACATGCATGTCTTTAGACTCTGGGAGGGAGCAGTAGCAGGTGTAGGGAGAACATGCACACTCCAAGGCACCAGCTGGCTAACCAACGACCTTTTTGCTGTGCTAGCCCCTGCACCGCTATTCCAACCAATGTAGGAGCCAGTGTCAGAATATTTAAAAACACAGTCTTTTATGCTTATTAGTTACTTTTCTCAAGATCTCTAAAGGAAAGTTGTATAATTTTCTTTTGGCAAGGTAATGTCAAAAGACTATTAAAGACATCTTTAATAGCAGAAATGTGTTGAATAAGCAAGAGTAGAAAGCTTAATATCCGTCTCCTTTATTTCCCCAGGATTTTTCTTCTTCTTCTTATCAGTGCTGCTTGCTGACCCTCTCCATGACATCATGAGCAACGTAGACGAAGCGATGGCCACGCAATCAGAAGGCTCTTCCATTGGGGAAGCAGCTTCTGGAAGACGGGGAAGTGGGCTTGAGGAGGAGGTAGAAGATGAAGATGAGGACCTCTACTACATTCCTCCGAGAAGACCTTCGCTTGACCTGGGACCCAGTCCAATGGATACAACCCACTGGTATGGAGAAATGTTTGACTTGCAACCCCTTCCTCTGCTTCTCTCACTCTAACACGGTGTTTTTGTAGTGAAAACGCTTTTTAAGTGTAAAAAAAAATTCTCCATTCTTTTGGATGATTTATGCTGAACTACCCTGTGACCGTCTGTCATTTCTTAGGTTACAATACATACAAATGAGCATCACTCAGTTTGCGGTGAAATTTCAGAACTTGATGTCTTTAGCTTCAACCTGTCTATTTTTGGGTTGTGTACATTTACAATGTTACATGTTATACATTACTGTATTTTATATTTCATGCATCCATCTTTTTTATTTTCTATGCATTTTTAACTTAAAGATGTCTAACTGTGTCCGGTCAATGAACCTTTGGTTTAGTAACAGTGCATAAATACTCAATTAGATTCAGAAATGATTAAAAACCAGACTAGTTACATGAAACTGTTGATCGATTAGTTATCACCACAGATTAATAGGGAGAATTTCCTTGGGTTACTGACCGGTCGCATCACTAAGTGGTTGTGACTCTGCTGACAAGGGATTTTCCCCTTATAGTTGAAGTCTGCTGAACTAGAATTTTGGGGGAAAATAGAGCACGGTTTATTTGCACTTTATGCATCAGCACCTGTTCAATAAACTACAGTTTTCTGACATATGTTGAGAGATATTGGAAACTCCAGTTGTTCTTGATTGCGTCATTGCTTGGCTGTTTTTGTGCGCAGGTGGGATTTTTGGTCTGCTACGTTGGCTGTCTTTTTGCTACATCACATATTCTGAGTCTTAGTAGAGTCATTCCAGTGAAGGAAAGCCCTTCCATCATGCATCATAATTGCTCGATATCCTCAGTTTGAATAGCATAGCCTTCATTTCATAGATAAGTGAGAAAAGGTTACACTGGGCTGCTTATTCTGCATGATGTCTGGAAATTTACTTGCCATGTGGCCACTAAGTAACTAAAAAAACTGTCATTCTACCATCCTTCTTTTTTCAGGTATTATGTGGACCAGGCCTTGTCTCCAGCTCAGAGCTACAGCACAATGACAAGCGAACACTCAGACAAAATGGAAGAAGACGACACATCTTCCACAAGGTGCAAACAAGTCATGTCAGTTTTAATCAGAAAGCAATTTTTTTTTTTTTAGGGGAAAAAAACAAAAAAACCAAAGTTGAACCAAAGTACTTTCCAGTTAAAGAAGATGGATTAGTAGTCCAAGCAGCCTATCCAAAAAATACACAAGCTTTTCATAGAAGAATATTCAGAGGGGATGAAATCTGTCTCTGTTGAATTAATTCCTGAAAACAGAGTGAAACACTTCATTTAAACACAGCTTTGTCTCCCTGTTTTTAGTGTCCGCAGAGAGAGAGCGGATTCATACTCTACCTGTTACTCCGTTGACAGTGACGACTGTGAAAAGAAGACTCGCAAGTAAGAAACACATCCATGGGTCAGAACTTGTACATGTTACTGTGTGTGGCTTTTTCCAATATTGTCACTAAAATATTTTGCCCCATTTTCACTGTGACGTCACTAGGGTAAGGAGCAAAGAGGATGTCCCTGAATCTTCCAACACAAACAAGTTAATCGAAAACACAAGTGAGAATAGGCATCCATCTCTAACAGTTTCATTCACTTTCAAGGTCAGTCACTGTTCTTTTTTTGCCTTTGTTCATTTTTTGTTAAAGATAAAAACAAAAACTATATAGACATAATTATATTTGACTGCTGTTTTGCGTTTAGGCTATCTCAAAAACCCTTGGAAAGCTGTCAGAGTTGGACCTCATGGCATTTAAAAGGATGCTGTGGAAGTATTACCCGCAGTCGTTCAACACTCCTCCACAAAACACAGACCTAGTGGACCTCGTCGACCGCTTACTCGAGTGTTACAGCCTTGAAAATTCTTTCCAGATCACCAAAACCCATCTGGCCGAGATGGGGAAAAACAAGCTGGTCGACTATGTCGACACTTTGTGCCTCAGAAGTAAGTGCCCTCGAGTATGCCTTCTGGTCTTGTTGCTGCTAATTTAACCTCAATGAAAGCAATGGATGACACATCTGCACAAACTTCTTCACATATGCACATTTTCTTTTTTTTCAGATGAAATACGCTACAATTTAGCCGAGTCTCTGAAGCAGAAATACGGTGAAGTATGTGAGGATTTTGGTGGTGAGAAGAGGCCCTTTGACGATGTCCATACTACTGTCAACATTGTTTCCACGTGTGATAATGGCCCCAATATCGAACACGAGGTCATGAAAATAGGAAAGCTGGACAGCCACCAGGAAGCACCCAAGCAGCTTTCTACTGCAGATATTTTAACTCCTAAGTATCTGGAGGCGTCAAATTCAAGGTTTATATTGCTCACTGGAGTGGCAGGATCAGGGAAGTCTATGGCAGTCAGAAAGTTAGTCCTCGATTGGATTGAAGAACGAGCACACAAGCACGTGACTTTCTTGTTTCCTTTGCCATTCAGAGAACTCAAACAGTTTGAGGGCGAAAAACTTTCCTTGGCAGACATAGTAAAAAAACTCTACCCGGCAACAGAAAAACTGAGAGATGAGGATTACAGGTGCGACGAATGCCAAATGATGTTTGTCTTTGACGGCCTGGATGAGTACCACTGGAAGATTGACTTTGAAAACACAGAGCTTCTGAGTGACCCCACAGATACCAGCACTCTGAAGGTCATCGTGGTCAACCTCATGAGAGCGAGGCTGCTTTACCGTGGTCTGTTCTTGGTCACTACTCGGCCATATGTACGCGCCTGCGTCCCATGGGATGCGCACTACGATGAGATAGAATTGCTTGGCTTCCATGACCCTCAACGGGACGAGTACTTTCAGAAGAGGTTTAAGGACTCAAACCAAGCAACTCGAGTTATTGAATATGTCACTTCTACCAAAACCCTCCGGGTCATGTGCCACCTGCCCTTATTCTGCTCTATAGTGGCCAATGAGTGCCAGCGCGTATTTAAAGAAAAGGGCACGCAGGCAGAGCTGCCAAAGAGCATCACCTACATGTACACAAAGCTGCTGTTTGCACTCCTACGTGAGCATCGCAAATGGAGAGCCCCAGAAAACAGCGTAGATAAAGAGAGAGACTTTCTTATGAAACTTGGAAAGCTGGCCTTCTCGATGCTGGAACAAGGCCAGTACAAGATAGCACAAACTGACTGGAAAGAAAATAACATCAACGATCAGGAGGCAGTGCCCTACACAGGCTTGTGCACGCAGTATGTCACAAAGCCATATGTGCTGTTCCACGAGAATGTCTTGAGCTTTATCCACCCCACCATGCAGGAGTACCTGGCTGCTCTTTATGCACTGCTCACCTTTACAAATCTCGGGAAGAACGTTTTCGAGGAGAAACTGAAAAACAAGGTTAAGGGGATGTTTAGGGTGCCCACATCCTCGGAGATGTACAAGAACGCTGTGGACAGGAGTCTGCAGTGCGAGGACGGCAGATTGGACATTTTCCTACGTTTCCTGTTTGGAATGACACTTAAAACCAACCAGGAACTTCTGCAGCCCTTCTTCACCTCTCCGTTAAAGTGGCCAACTGCCACTGAAGATGCTGCTGCTCTCATCAGGAAGAAAATGAAAGACAATCAGAATCCTGACAGGAATAGAAACTTGCACTGCTGCCTGAAGGAGCTGGGGTAGCGATCTTTGGGCTCAGTATCCAGTTTAACTGACTGTTAAAACACTGATGACTGCGTAGAATTATTCAAGTCCAAGTCTTCAATGAATTCAAAAAGCTTGGGCTGCACAGTGAGCTACAGTCTCTCTACATTATGACAACATGATCAGTGTTCAGCCAACATAAACACTATTGAGTTTAAGGGAGCTAAAGTAAGGGCGCAAGTGCTTATTTTTAGACTTTTAAAATCATCAGACATAACAAAGATGTGTAAAGTGAAGATTTTAAAGAAGGGTTATGTGATGGTTGTTTTAGAAAAGGTGTGAGATTAAGGTGCCTTATATTGGAAGTTTGTTTTGTTTTTTACACAGTGCATATAGGATCAAAGATTTTTGATATGCGTAAATTCTTTTGTCAAGTGTGGGGTTGTGTTGCTGCTGTTGCTGTGCCTGAATTGTGTTAGTCTAAAAAATAATTTAACTTTTAAAATTGCTTAAAAAATAAAATAAGGAGCATTATTATAATAAAAGTGTCTGACTAATGCTTTTACTCTGTGTTCATTCTAACAGCTTTTTGGCTGCTTGTATTATTTAGTTATTCATGCAGTAATTACACTTTTTTGTGATCACATTTTTTGTTGTTTTTAAGACCTTTTTAACCTTGTCATTCAGTATAGTCAGGTAGTCAGCTGACCTCATTCTTGGAGCACATACTGTTGCTGAACCTAGACCTGACCAACTGCAGCAACCCCAGATCATAGCACTGCCCCCACAGGCTTGTACAGTAGGCACTAGGCATGATGGGTGCATCACTTTATCTGCCTCTCTCTTTACCCTGATGCACCCATTTCTCTGGAACAGGGTAAATCTGGACTCATCGGACCACATGACTTTCTTCCATTGCTCCAGAGTCCAATCTTTATGCTCCTTAGCAAATTGAAGCCCCCCCCTGGTTTGCCTCACTGATTAGTGGTTTTCTTATGGCTACACAGCTGTTCAGTCCAAATCCCTCGAGTTCCCTTTGCATTGTGCAAGTGGAAATGCTTTTACTTTCACTATTAATCATAGCCCTGAGTTCTGTTGTTTTTTTTCGATTTGATTTCACCAAACAATTACGTGATCGTCGAGCACGATCATTCATGATTTTTTTTTTTTTTTTTTCCCGGCCACATTTCTTCCTCGAAGACTATGGCTCCCCACTATCCTTCCACTTTTTAATAATAATGTGTTGGACAGTTCTTAACCCAATTTTAATGGTTTCTGCAATCTCCTTAGATGGTTTCTCTGTTTGATGTATGCCAATGATTTGACCCTTCTCAAACACACCAAGATCTTTTCCACGATCATGAGATGTGTCTTTCAACATGGTTGTTTATGAAATAAGAAGCAACTCATTGCACCAGTTGGGGATAAATAACTTGTTCCCAGCTGAAAGAGAATCACCCATGCAGTACTTATCCAATAGGAGGCTCGTAGCTATTTGCTTAGTTAAATCTGGGTGGTGACTTTTTTTTTTGGCCAGGCAGTGCATGTTCAAATCACAAGCCTTTGTCTTTTTTCTGTGTCGTAATATCTGAACTAATTTTTTCTGCAAGAGCAGCATGGAGGCATACAGGCGGGATCTCTGCCAGCAAAGATGTGGCTCGTAACAGCCATCTTTTTAGTGACAGTCTGTGGCATATTCAGCATCCCCAAATGTTTATATTGAATGTTTCAGAAGCTTGAAAATCACCATGGCAATGGTTCCAAAGACAAAAGCCCTAGCCTTTTGTCATGGGTAATTATCACAGAGTAGGCCTCTTAAAGCCTTCCATTTGGCTCTGAACAAATTCACATTTAATTTTGCTCTCATGCATTTGACACAGGGCTTTTTTGTATTCAAATCAGGCTTAGATGTCGAATTTAAATATTCACTGAAATGAGTTCTGTTTGACGAAAGTAGTTCTTTCTGCTTTTTCTTCCTCCAGATTATTTCGATATTAGGAACCATGGAGAAGGGATAAGGAGGGCTATAGAAAGACCACTTGAAATTTCCTAACGAAGCCACCTTCCCCATATAAGTGAACATTCAAAAACACAATACCTTGAAAATGAGCTTTGGTATTAAACCCAAGTTTAGGTGTCTTATCTCCCACTAGCTGCTGAGTCCCTAAAAGCTGACTTAGCAGAATGAGGAATAACTGAGCTTTTGCCAAAGCCGATCCCACTGAAGTGTCATCTCCACACGCTCTGTTTTAAACTCCATGTAACTTCAAACAAGTAGGTCAGAGAAAAAATGAAAGAGTGCTGTTGGAGAATCTACTCGAAGCTACATACAATATGATGACATTATGTACAATATAGAGATACGTCTTAGGTTATATTTAGTGGTTAGGTTCTCCAGCAATTCGGTTTAATGGAACATGAATCACTAAATGCAAAATTAAGCCTCATGTCTGCTGGCTGCTCTCAGTTTTTATTGTTTTTTTTTTTTAGGGCTCTCAAAGCAATTATCCGAATTGGTTCCACATCCCCCAGCTACTTCGGACACAAACTTCAATTTTACAAACCAAAAACTACTTGTTTAGGTTTAGGAAAAAGGTTGTGGGTTGGACTAAAATCTACCCCGTCACAGCATTAAGCATTAACTTACCCGGGGTGTTTAATTGTGACATTAGGGGGTCTTTTATAAACTTCTGTGATGATTGGAAATGAGACCCATTTCAGAATGGCCTTTATCCAGTACATGACGGCACCACAGGACATATGCGCATCTGTCAGATGCCAGGGGAAGTAGAATGACTGGCTTGAACCACGGAAACTCCACCAATATGAAGAGTTTTGTCTTAACGTTATGAGATTATAAAGAGAAATCACACTGTTTGTATAATGTCTAACCTAATTAAAGAGATTTCCCCCCCATTTTACACAATGTTTAACCTTTTTGCTTAACCTAGACTGGCAACACAACAGAAATAATGAAAATTGACCAGTTAATATAACCTTGTCTTTGGTTCAGATTGTAATAGCAAAACAATTATTAGATGCATATAAAGATATACACTCGTTTGAAAAAGAAAAATCAAGTATATCTCATGATTCAAAAGCTTGAAGAAAACATTGGCAACAGTAACTTGAAGAAATCATTTGTTTGGCTGTCTCCAGTTCGAGTTTCCAGGAATTTTTATGTAGATCTCTTTTAAGGTCCGGCCACAGCGGGTTTGAGGTCTGGACTGGGCCATTTCCACACGTCGATTCTTTTCTTTTTTAGCCAATCTGTTGTAGAGTTATCAGTGTACTTGGGATCATTGTCCTGCCTTTTACCCTGTTTCAGCCCAGCTTTAGCTGTCTCTCAGATGGTCTCACATTTAACTCTAGAGTACTTTGGTATACAGAAGAGTTCATGATCAGTGTGTGACTGCAAAACAAGACAAAGTCATTATTCCTCTACCGCCGTGATTGACATTTGTGAAGTGTGTTTTGATATGCTGTGTTTGGTTTTTGCAAAACATAGTGCTGTGCATTATGTTTAGATATCGCTACTTTGGTCTCATCTGTCCAAAAGACAGACAAAACAAGTCTTGTGGTTTGGTCAGATGCAAACCTAAGCTGTGCTACCTTGTTCTTCTTAGAGAGAAGAGGCTTTTCTCCTGTCAGCCTTTCCAAAAAAAAACCACAAAAAAAAAAACCAGCCATACTTGTTAACTCTTTCTCTAATTGCATTGTCATGCTAACTGAGGCTTGTGGAGTCTGAGATGTAGCTCTTGGTCTTATTGCAATTTTTCTAACCATTGCATGATCTGACTTTCAAGTGACTTTGCTAGGGTGTTCAGACCTGTTAAGATTTTGGCATTGTTTTAACACACATATCTGAGTTCTCTGAACAAGTAAACTGCCCAAACCTCTGCTTTTATAGGTGCTCACACATGCTGAGGATCAGTTAATCAAGTGCATTTGATTACGAGCACCTGGCTGCAATTTATCCTCTTAATTCCTATAGAAGCAGCAACAGTATATGTAGTTTTTTTACAGGTCTGCATATAGTTCTGTCAAACTCTCTTTTTCACCTTACTGTATAGAAGAATAAAGCACTAGCAGACAGATTATAAGTCAGCAAGTGGATAAGTCATCCTACCTAAATGAGTTTATATTTCAATAAAGCAAAAGTGAGTGATCTTCTGTCCTTCAACACCCTGATGCTCATTCATTTCCTTACCTCACCTCCTCTCTGCTCATGTGCAGTCTGGATGTTGAAGCCTCTGCTGATGTCTGAAACCTTTCAGACATCAGCAGAGGCTTGAATGCCTCCTGCAGCCTCTTCGCTGTCCTCAGTAACTCTTTCAAACGCAGTTAGAAAGGTTCAATAATTCACAAGCTAGTTGCCATAAGGATAAAGCTTATTTTTTTTCCCCCATATGCAATAAACTGGAGGACACTCAGCACCAGCGAAAAAAAGAGAAGGATTCTGTTAAAAATACTGCTGACAAATTTATAAGAACATATTGCAAAGCTGAGCCTATAAATTTTTTACTAAATCGTATGGTGGTTGTTGTATGGAAAGGAAAAAAAAAAAAGGGAGGAAAACCTCACAGCTCAGTAGTAGGGCGAGTGTCCAGCAGAGAGATTTATTTACACAAGATTATATGAAAAAAGAAAAGTTTTACTACACTGCATTATACAATATTATTCTTGTAGTCTATTTATAATAAGGTTCACTCAGTAACAGCTTGCAGTGGTCTGATTTTTTTATTTCTTTACAGGCATTATTTATGAGGTCTCTAATATTTAAATGTGTATAAAATTTTCCAAGTTCAGCCTGACATTATATGAATTGCAATGGAAACAGGCCAGCATATATTTTTTTCAGATTTTATGTATGAGAGTAGAAAAAAAACATGTTCAAGTGCTTTAACCAGTCTATTTATAGCCAGTGTGACTGAATCTTATGTTCCTTTGCTTTATTGTTTCCCTCACTATCTCTGTCAAGGAGCGGCTGAAAGTTTTATTCTTCACAGTTTTTTCAATGAGAAGTTATTAACTACAAATAGTTTGGTTTTTTTATAGACCTCTTTTATATTAACCAATAACAGAGCCACTACATGAAACCTGTTCGTATCCTTTTCATCTGCTAATTTTCGAGCAGACAGTAAATTTCCTATTTTTTAAAAGTTGCCATTTTACTTTAGACTTTTCTTCTTTCCACCATGATGCTGTTATCTTGTGCGTCCCCAGTGTCCTGCAGAGTTGCTTTCCTTTCCAACTTACTCTTTATCAAACCTTGTCATTTCCCACCGGAGAATAGTTGACTATGTCCTCCCATTTGTTTTACCAAGAATAGACGACGCTCTTATCTGGAAATTGTATGTCTCTCAGAATTACTTCCTACGTCTTACGGTTCCCATGGATCACTTTGGTGTAATCCTTTATTTCTAAGACAACTTTGGTGGATAATTTTGATGTAGAGTCTGTGTTTTTACAAAGCATAATCCCAACTGTGTTTTTTCCCCACTTTTCTTTAGTTGAAATCAATGTAACCAGATTCATTATATAAAAGTATTTTGATCAAGAGATTTACTCAAGGATATTTGTGACTGCAGTAAAGAAAACACAAAAGAAGGTTAGAAATGATGAAAAATTGTTTTTTATTTAAATTTGGAAACTGTCTTTATGTTGAGGGGATGCACACTATAGCATGAACTCAGAAGGACAAACAACAATTTAAATCATTTAATGATTTACTGTGTTTGTCTATGAGAAGGGGTGGGTAAATCCAGGCCTCGAGGGCCAGTGTCCTGCAGGTTTTAGATCTCACCCTGGGTCAACACACCTGAATCAAATGATTAGTTCATTACCAGGCCTCTGGAGAACTTCAAGACATGTTGAGGATGTAATTTAGCCATTTAAATCAGCTGTGTTGGAGCAAGGATACATCTAAAACCTGCAGGCAAGCAAACAAACAAGCACACACACACACACACAGTTAACACCTGACCCCCTACTCACACTCGTCCTGTGTTGCCATGGTGAAAGAAAGTGAGGTCTTAAAACTGTATGTGCAGGTATCCAGGCAAAAGTGACATTATATGAGATTATTCTAAATCCAATAGAGGGGGAAAAAAGGATCAGGTAGATCCTTCAGGACCTGGGATTTAAAAGGACAATAATCCTGACTGGGACTTGCTGGGAGGATAACACCTGTAATCTCTCCATGATAAGTAGTTGTATTTCTTACACAAAACCTTCTGGAGCTGAAAAATTAGGGCAAATGCAGAAATTCTAAAACTGCATTTCCTCAAACAGCCACTGGAGACTGGCTGCAGAACCAAGTTTACTACCAGTTACAAATTCTCGAATTTAGAATAGAAGTAAACATATTAATACCTTGGCATGAACAAGTCTGTACCATTTTTTTTTTTTTTAAGCAAATGACATTCTAATATTGTTTCATGTGTATGTCAGCAGGTATCAACTGAGCTAGTTAATGTCAAATTTAAGCTAGCTAAACTTGACTTAAACTCCATCCTCTTGAACAAAAATGTTTGCTTATGGCTCCGTAAAACACTGGTTCTTTAACACTGTACAGAACTGGTGCTATATGAATAAAATATAAATTAATTTAAGATATGATGTCATGTGGCTACTCCCATCTTTTATATACAGTTCTTGATTAGCCCCCACTTATTAAAGTCTGACACATTTTGCTTCACACCTCTACCATTAAACATTTCATTACTACTAAGGGAGGTGAATTGGAGTTTAAAGAAAACATATCATTTTGCCATTCATTGTTTTTTCCATGGGATCTCAGAGAAATTTGCACAGGCTGTTAGCACAACAACATCTCGCCTCATGTGTTTCCTCTCGGATGCCTTTATGTTGGCAGCCTTGGCAGCGATTACAGCCCGCAGGGCAGGTAAAGGGCTGTGTTGTTGCACAAGGTTGACAGAGAAGAAAAGCTCTGGGCTCAAAGGAATGGGCCTTCCCCTCACCGCACAGCAGCCATTACTCTAAATCACCCCCCTTCTTCCTCCTCCTACTTCTTTATCCCTGACCTCCGTTAGAATCCACTGACCTGGAAAATATCTGGTGAGTCCAAGCCACCAAGAGCGGCACTGGCCCTAGCGTTGCCTGCAAACAGCAGCAATATTGAGCCAATTACAAGATTATTATCTGGTGGTAGTGGCAGGGGAACACTGTGGGAGTGTATTTATGCCTGCCAGTGCTCCCTGCTGAAAGAGGAAAAATGAATCAGAGGCTTTTGGGAGAGAAGTGGACAGTACTCATTCCCACTTGCCTTTATTTCTTTACAACTCCGTCTATTGACAGACTTTGGCTCCAATCCAAACCCCTTTCTAAAAGGTCAAAGATAACACCAGGAAATGGCCCATTTGGAGCTGATAGTTTGTTAGTATTTGCACCTGGCTAATTCATATGCCGTGCTGTCATATTGTGTGTGCACCTGATTTACAGTAAATATGACCTTATGACACATTCAGACTTTTTTTCACCATTTATTTAAGAGACATGAGTCACACCCTGGATATGAGGTTAGAACTGAGTCGGTTTGCAAGTGTAATTTGTTCAGTAGGGAAGGGAAAGCATTGATGCATCAGGCCCTTTATTCCAAAGTGGTTGCTTTATAGACAAGCTTACAAAGGGCACATTTAGTGATGTACTGCCTGTTACTGTGTACATTGGATTTGGTTTTTTAATAGGGAATAGAGTTTCCTGAAAGAATCCTGGCCTCTCTTTCCAGCTAGTTAGTTCCATATGAGAGGAATGACGTACATTTACAAATTGTGTGATGTTCTGTCATGTCTACAAACTGTTTGTTTGTCATCTTCTAAACATCTTAGTCAGCCTTTGTATTTTTTCTCGTTTTGTCTTCCGTACTTAAACCTATGCCAAAGCATTGAATTTGATTTAAAGGGAAGCCTGGGTTTGTGTGCTGCGTTTCGTATTTCATTTTGGGTCTGCATCTTGTTTCACGAGTCGATCCCACCGCCTGCGTTTCATGCGTCAGTATGCTTAGGGAGTCGTTTTTTAGCAGCGTGATGAAGACATCAAAGCAGAATCTGGAACTGCAGTAAATCTCAAGCACTTGGACGGTTTGTCATCTGTTACATCACCTACCACTGCCAGTAAAGTTTCATTAGAAAGCGCTGCATGCTTCTTCTGCAGAATGGAAAGAAATGTCCCACTACAGTTCCCCTACTGTAAAAAAAATTTATTTCCCCAAGTAAAACTTTAATGTTGAGAATTAAAGTTCTTCTCTTTATATAACTTTGGTGTGTATTAGTCACATTATTGGTTAGACCTTTGACAGCTTTGAGGATTTGCTTTGGAGGTCATCACAAGTACAAAATCTGTGACACCACTCCAAGATACACCAGATGAACATGGATTTTCTTAACAATCTCTCCGAGCACAAAAACACGCCTGATCTATTCAAGCTGCATTGTGGGTAATATAAACAAAAAGTGGATTGGTTGGAATCAAAGTAACAGAAACGGGCTCTGCTACATCATTTTATGTAGATGTAAATCTGGCTGCAGCCTACTGCTTATCCAGAGTTGAGTCACAGTGGCAACAGTCCTTCTCCTCAGTAATGCCCACAAAGCCATGAAATGGATAAACATTTAACTGAGTTCTGGGTTTAGCCTGGGCCTCTGACCTACTAATTGTGCCTTCTAGGTCCACAGGAGAAGTTGCAAGAAGGTAACAAGTGACGGCTTGATTCCAAACTCCCTCTAGATATTTAGACTTGTCACACTATACCTGAGTGTAACCACTTGTAACCAATGTTGCATTCAGTTGGTCGGTACTCAGATTTGGAAAGAGCACTGAGAGACACATGATTTTTTTATTAGTCCTTTATTTATCCAGGTAAAAAAATCTAATTGAGATTAAAAATCTCATTTTCAAGAGAGACCTGGCATCATGGCAACAAAACAACAAGAACCCATGAAAAAAAAAATTTGCTTAGAGCAAATGGTGTAGCTGTGTAAGTTAGCCAAAGCTAAATTCGGGAAATCCTGGAATAAATGTTTACTTTCTTTTCTTTTCGACAAACTATAAAATTTATATCATTCTGAATACTACTTTATGACATCTCTATTTTAACTTCCAAACATGGCTGTCTTCATGTTATCAACATTACACCATACCGCATCCCTCCCTGTCTCTGAAAATTCCCCCCACTGTCTCGAGTGGCCTCGCAGCACCACGCCACTGCTGTTAGCGCATCGACCACAGGACCAGCACAACGCACAGCATGAAATATAGATGCTTCCTTTAGTATAGACTCATTTCTTTTTCATAACACAGTAATGTTCTCTTTTGCATCGGGAACCTGTGAGGACTGCTTCAGAAGGTTGGCGGTTCCCAAATCAGCATGTTCCCAATGTAGGCAGGAAGACACTGAGTGTCTACCTGCATGCCAGCGTCTGGAAGTCCCATTTTATCAATAAATAGTCTCAATGTTCTCCATCAGTGACTTGTCAGCTCTGCAGCCTTTGCAATCCCTGATGGCATTGATTTTGTTTCAAAGTACTATTATACTGCCTCGCTCTGGACTCTTGGTGCGATGGGGCAGAGCTAATGCGAGAGGAAAGGAGCCTTGTCCTGGATCCTCTTTACACAGCTGTAGGAGAGGTCGCAGTTACTGAGAGGACTCCGGAGGTCAGCTGACGGTCAGTGTTGCAGGAAGATGTCGAGACATCGATGCACCTGTGTTGACGCTGTTGCTCTTATCGACCACATCCTGCTTGTCCCCACTGTGCTGACCTCGTGAATCGTCCCTCAAAGAGGGGATTCACTCAGGATACTGGATGTGTTTTGACATTGGCCTGAAGGTATTGACTTGTAGCTCTTAGATCCATTTCACCTCACACACTGAGATCAGCCAGCAGCTGTTTTAAAACCTGAAACAACCATAAAGAAAACTGACAAAGCCATTCTTGTTCTCTCATTTCGGTGATCCTGGCTCTGCAGCAGCTTCGCTCACAAAAACAGTACATTCAGTAGATGGAGTCGAGACATAATTTGTGATTAATGAAACGAACAGCAAGGGTTGATGTTTCGATGTTGTTAAGATAATCTTGCCCCACATATCACTCTTCTGTGTTTGTCATTGTGAGGCTCTCAGAGTCAAGCTTTACCTAGTCTACTGTTTTCATTATGCTTATAGTACGTTTTCTTTTACAACTATTGCTGCATATTATAAAAAAATGTATTCGAAAAGTTTGAGTTTGCACATGTTTATTCCAATTTCCCTCCACTTTCCTGTACCTGTGCAGATGGCAGATTAATCAAAATCTGAATCTTCAGGCCGTAACAACGACAGATCAGACAGTTCTTTAATGTCTGCACCTGTTATCTGTTCGTTGTCAACCCACCAGTTAGAGCATTAGATCAGAAAGAGCTTGTATTTGTCATTATGAAGAGTAATTGCAAACAGCCCTGAGCAAAACCAGCCATCACGTTCATCACAGCTAGTGTCTTTTAGAAATGCACACTGTTTGTTTAGCGCTCCATCTTAGCGAACATGCCCTCTGTCTATTTCATACTGTGTATGCTAAACGGAGCATGATTGTATACCAGTGTCTTAGCAAGGATGAAAAACGGTGCCTGTCACATCAGAAATTAAAACGCGCCTACTGTCAGGCAAGAGCTGCACTTTGATTGTATATGTTACTATGCATTTTACTACATGGTATTACACGCAATAGATTCAGGTGTCGAGCACTCTCCAAAAATTTCTGAGGACCACCCTCTTTGATGGTCTTCTGTCACAGGTGGGAAACTTCATCTACCTTGGGAACAGGCCGGGCCACTTAGTCGGTGCCAGTCCTCGCTTTACGCAGCAGCAGCCGAGCAGATGAATAATTGACGCTTGCATTCTGTACTTTGGTGAATTTTAAAGCTGTATACTGCAGAGACTCTAAATGGTAGAGGGAGGGCACGTTAATCATTCATGGGCTGCTTTTACCCACTTTTGCTTAAGGTTGCTGTCCTGAAGGCGGCTGGGCAGAAGGAGAGTGGAGGTAGAGGGATGTGAAAAAAGAAAGAAAAGGTGAAAAGATGCAATTTATAACTACAACCAAATATTACAATCTCAGGGATTGCTCTAGCTGAACTTTATCACCAGGATTTCATTTCATTTTGGATCAGTATGTAGCTGTGCATTGTGTTCAGATTGCTCAAGTGGAACCATTTATATGACTTACAGAGGAATTTCCCAAATTATGTTTGAAATAAACATAATGTTGAACCATATGTGAAGCTTGTGAGGAGGAAAAAAGTCTCGCTATGCACTTGAATGGATTTTTCGGATCCTTTTTTTTTTTTCATCAGTTGAAAAAGAATGGTAAGAAGGTGATCATACTGCGAGGGCATTGAGTATTAATATTTTATAACTGGGATTACCATAGTAGAGGTATAGAGACTGACATTCTCTCTTTTTTGCGCTGTACAAGAGTGAGGAATACCCCCTTTCAAATGCACCCAAGGGAGAGCCCCCTCGTTTATAACCACACCACATCTCTTTACATCCAGAGGCATTCCTGAAAGTGGAGCTGCGGCAAACCTGCCAATCAACATTTGGTCACGCATGAGAGAAATCAAATAAATAAACTTCTGCAGGCAAACTGTTACCAGTGTTATTCTTGATTGATTGGATTCAATGTTTTTGATGATTTAGCTGGAGTTCATCCAGTTTTAATGTTTATTGTTGTAAGAGCAGTTGTGTAACTGCGACAGTTGCTTAGTAGGTTTCAGTGAAGAGTGCAGGTCAAATAAATATTTCACTTCCTCTTTTCTCTCTCACTATTTTCTCTTCTCAGAGAGCTGATGCCCAAGACCCTGGAGGGCCAAATCACAATGGAGAAAACCCCCAGCTACTTCGTGACCAGGGAGGCTCCTGCCCGAATCTCCGCCATGTCCCGGAACACCAAGCTGATCGTCGTAGTGAGGGACCCTGTCACTAGAGCTATCTCCGACTACACACAGACACTGTCTAAGAAGCCTGACATTCCCTCGTTTGAGAGCCTCACCTTCAAAAACAGGACTACAGGGCTCATTGACACGTCATGGAGCGCCATCCAGATTGGCATCTACGCCAAGCACCTGGACAACTGGCTGCAGTACTTCCCCATGGACCAGATCCTGTTTGTGAGCGGCGAGCGTTTGATCAGCGACCCAGCTGGAGAGCTGGGCCGTGTGCAAGACTTTCTTGGGCTCAAGAGGATCATCACAGACAAACATTTTTATTTCAACCAGACCAAGGGATTCCCGTGCCTGAAGAAAGCAGAAGGCAGCAGCAAGCCCCACTGCCTTGGAAAAACCAAAGGGCGAATCCATCCAAACATTGACCCTGAGGTGGTGCAGAGACTACGAGACTTCTACAGACCCTTCAACATGAAGTTCTACCAGATGACAGGAAGATTTTTTGGTTGGGATGACTGAATGTTTAGTTTAGTTTGGGGTTTTCTCTTAAAGTTGAGGACTATCAGAGAGACTGCAAAGGGTCACAATTGACAGAAAATCAATATAAGATTTTGAGAATAAAGTTTTGTTGTTATGAGAATAAAGTTTTAATTACAATAACATAGTTATTGGGGAAAAAAGGCTGCTTTGGCAAAAGAAAGTCATGGATAATTCCAAACATATATATTTATCATATTAAATTTAGTTCATTAAAAAATTTTGTATATAGAAATAGTTATTAAAAATTATTTCTTTTATAACATAAAAAATGATTCAATAATTTTTAATAATACTTAATTATTTGCTATATATTTGATTGATAGTACTTCTATTTATAGTAGTCAACCCCCTGGCAAACACAGGTCACTAGGGAAAAATGTGTGTTCCCCAACCGGTTGGTGAGTGGTTGCCGGAGGTTGCTGACTGTTGCCAAGTGAAATCTGGCCACAGATTGAGGGTGTTGTACCAAAAACCTCCTTGATTGTTTCATAGGCTAGCAGATTGCAGCTTTGCCTGTGGAAGACCCCAACTGGTCTTGAAACACTCAACAAATACTTACTGAGAAGAGAACATTCTGCTTCAAAGCATCTTCATTACAAACTGCATGAGATGGCTGTAACTCGCTAGTGACCTAAGCAGTTGCCAGATGGCCTGTTTGCAACCAATTTCACCTAGCTACTGGCAGAAAACCCCAGCAACCACTTTATAGCTGGTCTGAAAATACTCATTTTTTGATGGTTGCTAGGGGCTGGCTGGTCTCTAGATCTGTGTGACTACAGCCTAAAATATCAGAAAACAGATTTGTGAATTTAAACCCAGAATCCCTGTATTTAGCATCCAGACTTTAGGCATGGCTGTGAACTGAGCCAGGTTAGTAGGAAACAATATACTGATTTAAAAGAAGTGATAGCTATTGTTTATTAATTCATTTGCATATGCATCATTTGGCATTTATTATTTATGGGTAGCTTACTGAGAGTGATGCAAAATGGTATCATAAGAAAAAAAAACATCAAAAACTTTTTTTCTGCTACTTTATTCAGAACATTGGAGTTCAAAAACCATGGAAATTCCTTACACTTTCTCTAAATATTATTCCCCTATTCCCTAGTATTCTTTAACCCCTTATAAATGGCGTAGCTTTATGCTAATCTTGTATTTTTCTCAAATTATTGCAAATGAATATTCAAAATTTAAAAATCAAACAAAAACTATATATGTAAAATTATTATTATTATATTATCAATATTAGTAATATTGTTGCCACTTTTAATGCCTAATTTCTTTATTTTTTTGCCAAGATATGACATTTTTTCCTAATAGTTTTGAAGAATATTTAGACTTTTTCAAAGAACCAGTACTTCTATTCACTCATTTGCTCACCGTTCTCTTAGATTCCCAAAGTTATTCTCAAAGTCTTGTATTTTTTTTCCCAAACAGTGTTTCCACCACTCCATCCTCAGCATTAACGCACTAACAGCAATACCGGGCTGTTAAAAAAAGAGCAAGACGCCCTATCTCACCTCAGTGGCAGTTTTGATATGCAATATTTCTCTGCTACATTTTCCATCCTCAGAGCTCATTGTGATCCACGCTCATAGAGATGTTTTATTCAAAAAAAGAAAAAAAAAAAAAGAGTGAGTTGTTGAAGGATTTGCATCATATCTGTCTGCATTATCTGGGGAAACTTTTTTTCTTTCATGTTGCAAGTCCTCGGCTGTGAAACGGAAATTATTGTGTGCTGTGCTTCCTCAAGAGGATGGGTGAAATCACATAGTGTCCAGGGGCTTCTGATAAAAACTAATGCCATATATTAAACATAACTGCTTTAAAATGTTCACATTCTTTCTAGCAAAAGTAATATGAAAAGATAAAACATAGTTATTTTTTGAAATGTATTTATTCGAGAGGTACACGAGAAGCAAGTATGCGTTTTGAGCAACTCCTCGGTGAGTGTTTCCTCGTTTATTATTATGTTTTCCATGCTTTTAGAGTTTTGTTCGTTTTATACTGTGTGCGCTAAAAACGTGTTATCCTCGTTTTAATTTCAGGTCGTTCATTTCATTATGTGTTTACTATACATGGATGAATGTGGTGTGGGAACACTTTCAGTTCCAGAGTTGTGAGTTTGTTATTTCAAGGGTCATTTACCCACCTTCAGTTAATGAAGCTGCAAGCAAAGATAGCACTCACTGTTATTCAAGCGACATCGGCTCCAGTGGAGGAAAAAGGCCTTCCCAAACTGTGACTCAGATTTCCTCAACATGCCTCCTTGTGTATTGAATACACTTAATGTCACTGGCCTTCCTTGCCTTGAGGCAATGTGTGCGTGTGTGTCTGTGTGTGGACACTGTGCTAAACCCAGGGAGCATGAGAACAATGACTGAGTTGTGTTCCTTCTTTGTCCGCTTGTATTGTGAGCTACTTTCTGAAAGCAGATGTGCCTCAAAAGATAACGCAATCAACGATGTTAATTTCTGTGTGTGTGTGTGTGTGTGTGTTTGTGTGTGTGTGTGCGTGGCTGTGCGAGAGCATCAGAGAAGAACCTTATATAGACTTTGGGGAGATTATGTAACCAATCTAACTTTATTGTTGCGACTGTTTCTTTCTTAAAGTGTTGAGTTTTTTCAGGCACTCGTTGAATAAAAGATGTGATACGTAAATATTTTGTGTACCCGAGCCTCTCTCTCTCTCTCTCTATTTTTTTTGGGGGGGGCGGATTTTTCATGCCTGTAACTTCATTGGAAAAATCCAGGCATAAGGTGTATCCATACTCATAATGATGAGGCACTAAAGCTCAGCCTCCTACGGAATGATAACACTCATTGGTTTTTCCGTCTCTTCTGTTACACCTTCCCGTATTGTCTCTGCTAATCTCTCCCCAGCCCCCAGGGCAGAGTGTCAAAAGGACTCATTGGGGATTTTACAAGATGGTTCAAGTCTGAAAGCCTTGTTGGTGTCGGGAGGATCCTAAAAACTTAGGTACAAGCTTTTTTTTGGAATATAGCTCGGGACGTTGAAGTAGTACCCTTGGGGTCCTTGGGTTGGAAAATGCATTTAGTTTGCATATGACAAACAGAGCAAATAAATACCTGCACTACCTGGAAACCTATTTTTTCTTTTAGTTTTCAAGTCCATGACTGTAAAACAAAAATTGTGTGCTGTGCTTCTTAAAGTGGTTTGGTGAAATCACATTGTGTCCAGGGGCTTTTGATAAAAAAAAAAAAACTAATGCCATGTATTAAACATAACTGCTTTACAATTTTTTACATTTTCTAGCAAAAGTAATATAAAAAGATAGAAAATTGTTATTTTTGACATGTATTTATTCGAGAAGTACACGAACAGTAAGTATGCATTTTGAGCAGCTCCTTGGTGAGTTCTTCCTCTTTTATATTCTAGTGTGTTGGCAGCATCTTGAAGACTCAAGAACAAGCTTTTTGTAGAATAAAGTCCAGGAAGTTGAAGTAATTTTTGGGGGCTCTTTGGTTTGGAAACTGCATTGATTTGGATTTGACAAATAAGGCTAAATGTGTTGCAATTTTGTTAATCCACGACAAACTTTGTTCGTCTGTTCTGCATGTCAAAAATATTAAGGTAAGGTTCTCGAACCTGGTACGAACCTTGCACAGAAACACTAAGGTTGGCCAGAAAAGAGAAAGACGTCATTACTTGGATCAAGTCTGCGTTCACCAGAATACAAGAAGAAGAAAAGGCTGATGTGGACCTTGTGAGCCATGTTCAAAGTCTAACAAATGTATTGAACATGCTATTGTAACCTAAGCTTGCACCTCCTGCAGCTAATTCATTGTGCATGCCAACTTTTTAGGCATCTGGGTTCATACACACATCACTGATGGCCGGTTAAACTTGTGACACACCCAACAAATAAAAGCAAAGGTTCTTCGATCTACAGTGCCTACTGTTTCAAAGAAGCATGCTGTGCGAAACATTGCTTTAACCCTTGTTTCTATGTTCTGCAAAACAGGTGAGCTTTAGCTTTCTAGCAGTGCATTCTGAAACAAGTACAGTACCCTTATAACTTCTAAATTACAGGAGCACACAGTGCTTGTCGACTCTTGTTCTTTTGCATTTTGCTGGCATGCATTGTTTGACAGCTAGTACAGATTAAAGGATGTCAGACTTTCTCTAAGATCTCATGACTGTGGAACCAATGCACAAATAACAGAGTGACAATAAACAGATTGCTGAGTTTTAAAATGCTTCTGTGACAGGCCTTCCTCGGGTTTAAACCCAAGAACTGCCAAACCGGTACCCAACCATTTGGACTGCTTTTAACTCGGGGAAAGTGCCAAGCGTGGTAAGGCAGAAAGAGATGTGTGGTATATGTTGGAGAATATGTTGATTCTGAACATCATGTTTAATGTTTTAATTAATGTTTTTACAGAGTTAACTGGTTAAAATGTGTGTAATCAGTGACAGATTAAGCAACACTATAAGTTAACTGTGTAAGTAATTGTTCTTTCGTATTGCAAAAGTGGCGAAGAGGAATCAGCAACTGTACTGCCAGTGGGAGAGTAATGTGTTGCAGCCCACTGCGGAGTTGTTTTCTTTGTTGTCATCTTTAATTTTAGTTTCTCATTTTAAAGTTGGAGGTTCATAGTATATGTTCCAAGTTTATCCATTTTTTTATTCTTTTTTCTTAAAATTGAGGTTTTCTTCAGTTTTTACCCATTTATGTAAAGAAAAGGGAAACAAAAAAAATCACTGCTGTTTCTATTGAAACAATGTCCTATTTCAAATTGGACCATCCAATAAAAATGTACTTCATCTGTTCCAGATACATGTCCATCACCTTACGAGTGTAATTATTTTGTGCAAATGAACCCCCAAAATTGTTCTATCTGTACATTGACTGCACAGCTTTACTAAAAGCCTTAATAAACATCCATAAAACATCCATTTATCCAGTCAGAGAGGCAGGGTACACCTTGGACAAGTCACCGATCTGTCACATGGCTAACACCTCTTTTTGAAAAAAGACAGAGGTGACTGAAAAGCTTCTGAAGAATAAAGAATTGAATTCACTGAAGTGCTAACTTCTGGGAAACACATGTCAAGCCTATTTGCAGCCTGACAAATAACCCTTTTTGGCCTCTGACAGCAACAGGGACTGGTTTCTGCTGTTCTTTGTGATGGTTTTAAGGTAAAACTGGAGGCTTGAAATGGCCAACATGCTTCTGTCTAGCTACAGAGTAACTGTAGACTGAATGTATAAACAGTGTATCAGTCAGAGCCCGTGCCTGAAGGGACAGTCTCCCTTTTTCTTCCACACCTCTGTCTTTTCTTTCCTCTTCTACTGCACCTGCATGTTTTTCTTTGCTCTTGGCCTTTTCCTCCCGCAGTCTGCTGATTGATTTGGAGAAATTGCACTCTCAAGCATTTATGAACCGTGATGAGAGCAGGAAACCTGTTGAAAGTCTCTGAAAATCTCTGAAGCAGATTGTCAGTGTGCAGAAAATGATGTTGTGACTTCGACGACCTGCGCAGTGTCACGGGAGCAGGGGGGAAGCGGAGGCTGATGTCCATTTGTTGACTCGTTCAATTTGCTTGTTATTCCTTCCTGAGTGGGTCAGCAGGTCCTCCTTAGTGACGGTTCCTCACAGTAATAAACAGAGACAGTTTTCATCCATCCGCTCAATTCTCCAAAGGGCAGCTTAGTATGAAAGACGCCGACATCTGCTATGGGACAACATACAGACCACCCTTGCCAGAGTGTATTCAGCTCAATATCAATGGCACGATTCTGGAGGGAACTTTAAGTCTGTCTTTTGAAAAACAGCTGACCGCATGCGGTAAGATTTTTTTTTTGTTTTTTTGAGGGTGCGGCGGGCTGCTGCAGAAAGACAGGCATTTCTGGTAGCGTTGCAAATCTCTTTGATCGTCTTTTTCTTTCTTCTTATATTTCATCCTTTATGGTTATTATCCTCATTCCATCATAATAGCATCACGTGCCTCACAAACACACGCAGGAGCACCTGCGTGGAGTCACCTGCGCACAATTAGCTCGCAGCCCACTCGACTTAAAGTAAGCCACCTAAACCTTCTTTCATCCAGATCCCTCTGTCCACACACGCAAATCTGAGCCTGTTTTTGCACACACAGACGGTACAGAAGCACAGCTAAAGATGGCTGGACTGAGTGTGTTTGTGTGCTTGCATGTTAAGTGCCCTAAGCATCATATAGGCCATGTGAAATGTTGAAGTAAAGGGATCAGAGAGATTACTTTGAAGAGGAAGGCAGCAGTGGGAGAATTTGCACACACCCAGAATCGTTTCTACAACTTCCCGTCAATCACATGCACATATATGCAGATGTGGCTTCACTCTGTGTCGTAAACGTATGAAATCACTCACGCATACATACACACTGACCCATTGATTTCCACACACGAGCACAGTCGCCACCCACTTCTGCCCTGCGGTGAGACATGGAGGGGATCAGATCTGTTTTCTTTGGTTCCCAGAAGAGAAGCCCTTAATCCCTGGCCTAGTCTGGGCAAATATATCCACCAGGCACGCTCCACACACAGTCTTAATCAAAACAGCCGGAGGGCAATGGAGTTGTCTTTTCAGTTTCAAGTTTGCTTTATCTATCTTAGACTGAAAAAGATATTCAAATTTCAAAAAAGGACTTTCTCACATAGTCTGTTACTCTCCGATTGAACTATACTAACTTTTCTTGAGTGCAGGTGATCATGTGATTTATAGTTATGATGAATAATAACCATCAATATTTTCTCTGGAGATGAAAGTGCTTTAAGACTTTGTTTTTCATATTCTTCAAGCTGTCATTTTTTTAAATTTTATTTTAAACCTCACTGAAGTTTTTCATTGTGACAGAACAGAGAGACTGTGGCCTGCAAAAGACATACAGAAAGAAATGTTTAGCTATGCTGCAGCAAAATTGTTGGCTGTATGTTTAAAGACATTCTCATGAAAATGACCAATTGTTTGTTCGTGATGAAAAGGCATTTTACCAATGGTTTGCATGCTAGTAATAAAGCAAGGCACTGCTCTTTGAACTGTCACTTCTGTGCCCACAGTACAGCAGACAACACACAAAATTAGCAATTAAGATTGTCTGGGAGCAGGACTCTTTCCAGACATGTGTGTTTTGACTTCGAAGTTTTCACGCATCCCTCCTTAAGAGAACCTCCTTCAAAAGGGTTGCTGCTTTTCAAAGGGTGATAATTGATCTTGACACGTGATTAAAGATGAGTTCATGTTAAGCTCAAATTTTCCTTCCTTTGAAAGAAAAGCAGGGTGACAGAACTCTAAACAAGATGACCAGATTGTCTTAGGGGTAAAGCCAAAATGTTGTCAAGGGTGGGGAACTTCTGTCAGCCGTGCCACTGCACTGGAACCTTTTTCTTATAGAAGCATAAAGTGCATTTGCATGAATGCTACATTAGGGTTGGATTTCTGTCATTTTGGGATAATCCTTTAGATTTTTTTGCTAATGTAAATGTGGAAGCAGTTTCTAAAAGCCAAATAGATTTGGTGGGTTACTCCTAAATTAATCAGGGAACAAAGGGGGTAGCATCTGACAACCTCTGGCGATATTTTTTGGGACTTGTGATGTAGCCAACAGATACCTTCATGTTCCATGTGGTAAATATTGCATATGCAAAGGTTGGTTCTTGGAGCTGGGACACACTGCTTTCTTCTTATTATAAATACTGGAAGTTGGGGAAACTGCCAGGTTGGGTCTGTGCAAAGTTTAAAAAAGCTCCTATAATCTGCTCCTTAAAACTCACTTGCTTTGAACCATTAGGATGAAGCGAGTATTACAGTGGCTATATCCATCTTTTATACAACTTATGTTGTACTTTTCCTCGTCATTTATATTTTTCTTTTTGGACCTCTTTTGTGACTTCTTGACCCTTTTTGCACAAGTTATTTCTGTTTATGCTTATGTTAAACTGTAAAAGCAATTGCACAAAAGTACAAATTGCTCTGTTTGTTCTTTTGAGATAGCACAAAGGAGGAACATACCCAGAGACAGAGGGGGCAGAGTTGGATAAAGACCACTAGTTGTTTTAGAAGGAAATTAGCCTGTGTGGCCTGAAACAAATAGCTCTAAATAAATCATCACACACTTATTCCCATTCAGTGCACATCCTCTGTTTGGCTTATGAATAAATGAGAACTCGGTCCTGTTTACCTCCCACTCATTACAGACACTGGCCCATCACACTCGGAGGCCCTTACACAAACGCACACACAGGCTGTATTATTGCTGAAAAACACGTCCTCTGAGGCTCTTTAAGCTCCTTATTGTTCTCGTTAAAAAAAAAAAAAGAAAGCTCACAAAAACTGTCCCCTTGTCTACTTCATACACACAACAAACAGCAAGAAATTCAAAACTAACAATCTGTCAGCCAATCCTTACCCTTGCAGTCTAAAGTTTTTCTTTTCTACCTTTTTTTTTGTCAAAACGAACACAGAAAAAAAATCGAAACACACCAAGAGTACACACCGAAGCAAAAGGAGCTTGTTAATAATTGAAGTTGTCGGAGTGCCACAGTGCTGAGTGAAGGGACAGCATGCAAACACCACAGAAGAAAAGTCAAGGTTCCACTAAGTAATTATTTATCACCCAAGGCTATAGCTGTGGAGACAAAGTGTTACTGGAGAGTGCCAACATGATGAACTATCCTACAGGAAACCCTTATGAGGTGTTACAGACAGATTCAATACTACCTTTCAGACTGTATATTTTGGTGGAGAAGGTCATGGTATACTTAGGGTTGATGTCAAGATAAAGAACAGGCAATTGGAAATTTGAACAGTTTGTCCTCCGCTACCATGAAAGAGGCTCATTTGTCTCCTTGAACAACTAAATTAAGTTTAGTCCATTGACTTTTTTGGTGTTAGATTAGCGATAGCATGCAACCTGTGGCATATAAAACTTTGTGTGTTTTTGCCGGACCACTCCCCGTTCTGTCACTGAACCCACTGATTTCTCCACCCGTGTATTCAACCTTTTATTTTAAGGTCTGTCTTGTTCTGACAAATGGGAGTGCCAAAGGGGTCAATGCATAAAGTATGCACCAGCTCTGTTACGAGCAGAGGCCCTTGGACTCACAAATATGACAGGTATGGCAGTTTGTTACCCTTTTCTAAAGAACTGTGTTGCCATTGAGGTTTAGGTGTGCACAGGTGATGGATCTGTTTCTGGGGATGCCATAGTAATCAGCAAGGTTGCATAGAGGATCATTTACACATGCTGTCAAATATTTCACCAAACACTGACCGTTTTAAGGTGCATTTAAGTGTGATGTATTGCTACACATAATGCCGCCTGGCCCTTAAAAAACAGTCATAAACCGTGTTGACATTCTTTCACATGGTGCTTTTTTTCTTAGCACGCTTTGTGGTCATGCTGATACATGGTGTATAACCTTTATTTAACTTGGGAAACCTCAATGAGATGATAAATAATGTTATTTAAAGACTCTCCTGGTCACAGAATGAAGGTATTTTGCAAGTACGGGCCAAAGAAGAATTAGCATCTTATAAAATTTCAGAAGTTAAACCAACTTGTGTCCACATTTCAAAGTCATGGGGTTCAAGCCTAATAGTCGTATTACCTTCTGCAAAAAAAAAAAGAAGCTAAAAGTGAAGAGAACACAACAGTGCCAAAGACAGAAGTTTCTCTAATGGCCACTTTAAAATCAATCCTCAAAGGCTCCCATGAGAAAGTGCATAACTTTACAGCTGAAATAAATACACTCACTGCATGCTATGAAGCAGTTTTTGTCTCTATAGCTTTATTTCCCGCCCTTCATTTGAATAATGGGGTGGCAATCGGGTGCCAAGTCACTGCAATCTATAGGCAGCTGCTGGTTTATAAATGTTTGTAATTTCAGCCTGCAAAAATCTTAGTTGCCAAATACATTATGAGAAATAATGGTGCTCTATTGTCAGCTGCCTCTCCAATGAATCTCTAATTCTCTGAAAAGGCTCTTTCTCCACTGTTTTGGACTGCTCCGCAGCTTCAGTGAACTCAGTGTAGAAACACACAAGTACCCCTCCAGTTTGCAGAAGGTCTCCAGAGAAAAAAAAGACACTAACGTGCACTGGTATGGTCCAAGATGGTGGAGTTAGTATCCATGCAACTGTGGAACAGGATCCCAAAGAAGGAGCTGAGTGAATTGCAGACAGTTGCAGCAAGCCAGCAAGTCAGCAGGTAAGGGCTAGAGCTACCTAGTTATCACTGTCTGATCTTTCAAAATAAAAGAGGTTTGTTTTTATTTTTCATTTAACCTTTATTTATACAGGAAGTACCATTGAGACTCAATGTCTCATTTACAAGAGAAACCTGATAAAATTGTCTATTAGTAAACTGACCACTGGTTCCAGTTTACCAATGAAACCACATTAAAGCGAGCTAAAAGTATAAAATACATTTACTATCATGAGCTACACACCTCTTTAGCAACAGAGAAGAAACAGACAATTGAGAAGATAAACCCTGGTGAAGCAACATTACCTTCAAAACCCAAGTCAAGATGCTGTAATTATATTTTTGTCCAGTTCATTTATTGCAAGATAGAGCCTGCTTTATGCAGCTACATAATGAGATTACAAAAGGTACATAGCAGATGAATGTAATATATGGTTCAAGGCACAATACTTGCACTCTGCTGCTGCCCATTTAAAATGGAAACATTGCCAAGAAGGTGGGTAACATGGACCTCTAGTGCCTTATGACTTTTGGTGAAGCTCAGCACTGGCAGGTAAAAAGAAACACCTGCCAATACCATGTGCAGCTAGAAAATGGCCCAGGTAACCACCCCTAGGCCAACAGCAGAATGAAACAGGTTGCGGTGAATAGAAAACTGGCCAGATCACACTGAGAGAAGTCGCACACAAAGACAGTTCAACCCTAAAACCACCTTGAACACAGCCTAATCTAAAGCCCCATAGCACTGCCACACAACTGAGACTGCATTGAGTTTCTACAGCAATGTATGGTCTCAGACAGAGAGCCCTGTGTGCATGAGTAGACTGTAGTATGAGTCCAAATAGGATACTGTTGGCATTTGCATCTGTATCTACGCACATGTGCAACACTGACTGAGTGTGTTTGTGTGCGTCAGGTAAGTTATCCAGGTGGATGACAGCAGAGGGGCTCGGGTGTCCTGTTTCAGGCAGCAGCTGGTGAGCGAAGCCTGGCCGAGGTCACCCTCGGGGACCCTGCCCCCTCGTCACCCACTCCCCCTCCACATTCACCCTGTCATAGTCATCTGATCTCATTTCTGCATGCATGGGAACAGCAACTTTCCTGCACGACAATGGAGCTCCTTTAATTATCACGGACAGTGTCCTCGCTCAAGTGATGACAGCTAAAATGTACGCCCCAGTCATGAGAGGAGCAGTTCAGGCATGTAGCTTCAGAGGCATGGTGATAACTGATCACATTGTAGAACTGTGTACGCAATACAAAGGCCATGTAAGTCCTTAGTGTTACTTTTAGCCCTGATTACCACGCTGTCAAAGCCTCATACAGTGGGAATATTGCAAATGACTACAGATATATCTGGATGTCAGTGGGGCTTTGTCCATTTCTGGCAAATCCTTTGTTTATTTTTGGATCGTCTAAATAACTTCTTCAACCTCGTGGATGAGGGCATGTACCCTAAAAAAGGGGGGGTTATGAGTAGGGAGCATACTGGAGTTCTTAATGTGAAACAGGGTTAATTTGTTCGGCCTCATTTCCTTTGCTGACAATTTGCCCACATTAAGATAACAACATAAAGACAGGATGACACAGAAGCATGGAAGAATGCAGAGTGTGTTATTATAATAATGACATAAGTCAAAGCTTTAAAAAGAGCTGGCTGTCACGAGTTCCTCAGCTCATGCAGTCAGGTCTATCCATACCAAAGGGAGAGGTTCAGGAGGATGCTATATGTGGGACAAATTAAACAGGCTTTATACTCTGGGTTTTAAAGCATGGCCTCTTCAGCTCACCAAGGAAATTGAGTTTGTGACCGAAAAAATGCACTTTCCTCTTAACCCCCTGACCAACCGTCACAGACACACAAACTTTCTCTTTGAAGGCTAAACGGGCAGAAACGAGGGAGGATTGGCTGTTCTGGGGAGTTATGGAGGCCCTGATCCTATTACCCGCCCCCCTGAAAAATGTGTGTGCAGGCCCCAGGAGCTTTTAACCTTTCGCTGCTCTGCGCTTTGATTCATGGGGGCGGCGGTGCTCTCTGTGAGTGTTTCTTTTTTGTCAGTAGTGCACTGGCCACTGGAAAATGTGGAGCCAGTGGTTTTTGGCCACAAAGTAAGTCTGACTCTGTCTTGTCTATAAGTGGAGGGATTCCCGGTGTCCAGAGAAAAAGAAGGAGAAGGGAATCAGGAAGGCCCACCTAATCCTGCTGACAAACAGACAAAAACAGCACTGATCAGCTTTCAGCTTATGTAAAGGGAAAAAAAATGCTTTAATGAAGCAGATCTCGTGCTGCAAAATGTGTTTGATAGTCTCAGTTTGGAGTGTCATCACAGAGCTACGTTTTTAAGTTGGAGAAACTTGCAAGTTAATGGCTGGCATGCAGTCAAAGAGGAGACAAAGAGACAGAACAACAATGTCTCAATTCTAACATTAAAGAGCAATGCTGTAATAAAAATGAGAGAGAGACACACACACACAGATATATATGAAGACGACTGCCTCCTGACAAACATGTTTATTTGATAAGATTCCTGAATGATTCATTTCACTCAGGACTTGAGAGAGCACAGGTTTGTTTCCAAACAAAGATGTCTCATCAGTCAGTCTTCAGGCAGGAAATTGGGACACAGTCATTGGAAATGAAGTGTATTTGTCATAGGATTTGGTTGAGAGTGTAAACTGCACAAGAAAATAAAGGCAGATGAAGAAGCTAAAAAGGGATATGAAGGAATTAATATGGGCACTATATATCTAAGAATAAATACAACTGATGATGTTGTTGTGTTTGTAGAATATATGCAAAGGACTTGACTCCCCATTACATTTTGCTGTTTGGTAAATAGAATTTATTGATCCCATTTGTGATGCTTAGCTATAACTGAATTAATTCTGTTTAATACCAAGAGGCAAGAACTTTTAAAAAAAGCTGACATAAGAAGGTATGGCATCTCCCAAAACTTGAAGGCACGCTTTTTTGTTGCCAGCCAACAAAGAAGAGCCTTTAAGCTTAGCCAATATTTCATGACAATCACACATTCGTTGTCCTCGGCGATATCTACGTGTGTGGCAGTTCATAAGTCCCCGTGCACCTCAGCTAACGTGTTGGTTCAAATACCGCAGCGAAGCTCTGAAAACAGGCATTAAAGTAGCCTAAATCCCCCAAGTAGCTGTGTGCTTAGCGTGGTCTCTGAAAGGTATCCAGCCGTTTATGTGAAACCTAAGCACTTCTTGATCAAAGGCTTTCAGAAGACTGTGAGGTGAATGAGGAACCTTGTAGAAATCTCAGTTGATTACGTTTTTTTTCAGTCAGCACTAAAGATGGAGAGTATGTGTGAGTTTAGTGTCTCTAAAGACAGGAATCTTTCACCAGGGAGAACAGATTAACACATCAGATCCAGCCTTTCAATCAGCTGGGAGGTAATGGAGCGATAGAAAACGTCTGTGCACTGGCTGCCCTCGCAGGAGCGGTCTCTTTTGCACATAGACATGCTGTAGGCCAATTCGACAAAACAAGACAAAGCTTGAATTTATTATTTTATTCACAATTAATAAAGCAGAGACAGATTATGTTTCATGAAAAAGAAAACAAGAAAATCAGCAGGACTGATTGAAGTTCATATTTAAAAAAAAATGTAGATGAAATGTTATGTTAACCATCCATGAACAATCCAACCATCCATCTTCTTGTCCCATATAATCTTAGCAGACTGTTAAAATGCAAGGCTAATACTTCTCAGTTATGCTGACCAAAGAACTGAAGTCTGCAAAGCTCTTGACAGTAGTTTCAGCAGAGTGAGTTTGTGTTTGCACAAACTTGAACTTTGACCTCTTCCAGCGGGCTCGTGACCCCTCTCACTGACCCATCAACAAACTAATTTGTCAACAGTGACCTTCCGAGTCTGAACCAGACACTATGACCTGCCTGCTCCAGCCACCAGAGATTGTTTTTCCTCACAATCAATAAGAGAACTTTACTTAAATGAGAAAAAGACTCTAAAGCACTAAACCATGACATTGTTTTATGCACATACCTGCTTTTCTTGTAAACATTGCATCAGCGCACGCTCGTTTTAAAAAGCTTTAAGCATTGGTTTGTGTACTTTTAGTTTTGTATTTGTATTTTAACGTTTCCATGGCAGCAGGAATTTAGGCTTAAGCTACTGTGGTAGAAAAGTCATACCCAAGGTGGCGTTACTTTAAAACACTGGTGTAAACTTTGCAGCACAACAAAGCAACAGCCAGAGTGATGCTCTCTGCTCAGGTAAGACTGGAAGCAAATCATTTTAAATATTTATCAGTTATCATTATAAATAATATAAAAAAATTACAATGCATTCATTTATTTCTAACAGTATATCTGAAATTTGGTGCATTTGTTCTGTGAATCACTTGTAAGTGATATAATTAATTCATTTTTATTTATGCAGCACCAGTTCACAACATGTTTTATACAGGACTAGAGAAAAGACCATGAATCTTGTCAGACGATGGATCCCCTATAAGCAATCAATAAGTGTTTTTTTTCAAGTGATATTGCTTGCTATTACATCTAAGGAAACTGCTGAAACTACTAAAATTAAGGGTCAAGAACTTTCAATACATTATTAATAATGGTCAACCATGTTAGTAATGAAGGATTGCATTTGGAGATCACTTAAGCACTTCACTCGCTGGGCCCACGTCCTCATTTGAGGTTTGACAGCGTTTTAGTAGATAAAGGTGAATGGCTTGGACATGAATTGAGCTGCGGTTTGGGGAAGGCCTCGAAGGGGACTGGCGGTGGCTCCCGGGCCTGGCAGATCCCCATGTACTAAATAGAAGTGAAGAAGTTAAAGAATTAAAAAGGGGAGAGAGGGTGGGGCACGTAAACGAGCACGAACTGGGGGAACATATGTAGATGAGAACCGGAAGGAACGTGTTTGGAGGCGTGGTCCCGCTCCTGAAATTCAGATGCTTTATCTCCAATTGGTGAAATCAAAAATCAAAAATTTCTATGTTCAATCGGGAAAATAAGATCATTTTTTACATGTTGTGCAGGCTTAGGAAATTCAGTTAGTGAGGCTAACAGGAACAAAAAAAGGTTCAGCAAAATTACGTGCCCAGAAGAATTAAGTCAGCTGACTACCTTAACACTCTGAACAACCAGGTTTATCCATCGATGGATTCGATGTTTCCTTTCCTAATGGAATATTCCAATGTAATGCCAGGATTCATCAGCTTATAATTGTGAAAGAGTGGTTCAGAAAGCATGAGATCTTAAGGTGGTCCAACGAAATATTAGACTGAGTTCATGAATAAATGCCTCAGTTTATGCACAAACAAAGTTAGCTACTTTCGGTTGCTCTCTTGTCACAAGGGGTCGCAGCGATGGTTAGCGCCACATGTTTGATTTGGCAGTTTTACACTCGATTCCCTTCCTGGCACAAGCCCAAAGGGGATCTGTGAACCGGGTAAGTGAGACTTCATAAATCACTGTTGAATATAATTAAGAGTTAAAAATTGTGTGTTGCCTTACAAAAGTGTTGAGGTGTATTAAAATATATTACATCTTACGATAGTAATGCTAAATAATGCTTTTATTACTTAATATTAATATTTGGTAAAATCAGACATGTGGAAGACATGGGGATACTTGAAGCTTTGTGGAAAAAAGAAGCAGAAGTGGAGGCAAGAGATCAAAACTGCTCATGGCATCTAGGAGGAAGTCGAATCTATGTGCAGTTATAGACTCACCCTGGACCCTGGACTTACTGGTGCAGCTACAAACCAGCTTGTATGAGGCCAGCTGTGGAAACACTGAATAGTTTTTCCAGGTCTCCTGTGACCTAACATATCACCGATACCCTCTTTATGAATTTATGTTATGCAAGAGAACTAAATCTAAGAAACTTTGTTAGTATTGTAATAGAGTAATAAATGTTCCTTTTCCTCATCTGTTCATCCTCGCCACTCGTGCACAATTTTTCTTTCTGTTTTCATCCTTAGCTTCCATCCCCCCACTGCTTGCTGACAGAATATTGCCAATAAAATGGCAAACCTATTAATCTAGCTGCTCTTACCGTTCCTTAATCTCAAACACCACAGGGGCTAATGGCATCATTAATGGGTGGAAAGCTCAATGACAAATGCAAAATGTTGAAAACAGGACATGCAGGAAGGTGCACAACGTCTCAAGTCCACTGCAGCTCACCCTGGTTGGTAGGAAACGGTGCTTTGCTGCCATCACTTACTGCTGCTCTAAGCTAATGACCTGAAGCCTGTGATTTAGTCTGTTGTTACTGGAGCTGGACATGATTGCACTAAGCAGCACAGCGGTGTTAGCTTTTATCAAGCATAAAATGTACCTACATGGATGTGTACACACACACACACACACACACACACACACTCAGATATATGCAACTTGTGGTGTAGAAGGTTACTTGTGTGGTGCCAGTGCCTCCTTGGCATGTGTCACAGTGTTCAACAACAGATGGAGACCGCCTGCATTAACGCTGATGGTAGAGTGACTCTCTGAGGGCTCGTTCCACTCATTCACTTGTTTTAAGCGCTACGGAAAAAAAAAAGAAGAAGCAGCATTTCAAAATTGTCAAAGCTGCAGAGGGGACTGTGTGAAAATGTGATAAGACAAAACAACTGCACTAAGCACCAGGGCACAAAGGAGATTCTGGAAGGTAAAAAGACAGACCTCTTTGTGTATGAGTCCTGACAGATTTTGTTTGTGAGTGATGTCAGAAAATAAACTGGACACAAATACCAAGGGCAGGGTGCAATTTAAAAGTTTAACAAAAAAAGATTCCTTTAACCAATCCCTACAATTTTGGAAATGTATAAAATTGTTGGGGCGTTGAGGGAAGTTTGACCTTTTATTTTGAAGTTTATAAAAAAGCAAAAACTTGTTGTCTCAAATTAATACAAATTTTAAGTTTGATATTGTCAAGGTTTGCCAGGGCAAGCCGTAGGGATGTGGGGAAGGAGGACCCAAATGCAGGACTCTTTATGATAAACAGTGCGTTTATTTACAATGGTGTAAATAATCCACAGAATAATAAATCCCCGTGTGTTCCCTTCACTCCTGTGTCGTGTCTTCCACCCACAAGTCCGTGCTCCGTGCTCTTCCGCTCCTGTGTGTCCCCGCACCCCGTGCTCGCTGCTCTCGTCTTCCACGCTCCTTCCTGGAGAAAATAACAAAGAAGCAACCGTCAGGACACTCAACCACTGCGGGCATACACGACCAGCACGACACTACACTTTGACACACACCAACTTGGAGTGTAACTCAACGATCCAGCGTCGAGGAGCTCTCAGCAACACTCCTATGTAGCTCCCCCGACGATCCTGATCAGCTGCAGGTGTGTGAGGACCTTAGGTGTGGCCAGCCAGCTGGCGGGGCCACACCCACCAGGCCTGAAGGCACCCGTCACAGCTGCACACACACATGCACACACACACACACCTGCCTATACACACACAAGCATAGAAACAGGACAGCAGCATAGTGCAGAAAAGACACATAATATAAAACGAGTCCACAATGCTCAAGGACCCTGGGTCCCTCAGACCCAGGTCCCTGACAGATATGCAATAAAGTGTTTTTACTCAACACAGCAATTTGCAGTAGCTCTGTGATCTTGCAATAAAGGAGACAATCAATGAAAAAAACATAGTGCTCTTTAGTGTTTATAGACATGTTGTGTCTCAAATCGGCTTCCTTTGAACTTACACTAGTTATTTTATGTGGTGATTGGCCTTTACTACAACACGACTGCTACATGAGGTGCACTTCTAAAACCTAGCAGCTGCACTGACACTCACTGGTCACCAGCTTGGTGTGTGGAGGGGATGTATAATTACTTGTGATTGTAATGCTACCTAAAGCTAAAAGGAACAGATTTTTACCCAGTATTGGCATTACATGTATTATTGCATTGTTTGGTATTTAAGCTTGTTAAATTGTTCTGTTTATAGTAGAAGCAATAGTAGTGGTATTCACTGTAGTAGTATTCTGTCTGGTCAAAGGCTTGGGAAGCAGCTAGCCTGACATTCAAGGCCATATGTTACTATCATTACTTTCAGAGCACAAGTAAGCCTATTTGATTTGAAAAAATTTGATTTGACAAAAACACTACCTCTTCAAAATTCATGTACCACACAAGTAAGTGCTTAATGTACATTATGTAACACATGAAAGTATCTGAAATGATACACAAAGATAATGTGCAGTACTCCTTAAGAGAACCCCCCCCCCCACACACACATTTCCTGTTTCTCAGTCCTCTACAAACTAAACTTCTAAGGCATATGTGTTATCTCATGAAACAGTGAAAAAGTGACAAAACACTACTTGTCCATGTCCTTCGGTGTTGTTTGGTCATGTGGATGATTACAGTGCCTACGAAAACAGTTCACTGATACAAATCAATCTGTTTTATGATATGGGCATGCTATGAGTATGGACTGGGATTACATTAAGTGCAAAATTACTGCACAAAGGTAAGGAAAAAAATACAGTGGACCCATTATGGGCCAATAATGTCTGAACGCTTGAATGAAGTATTCCCAAAGTTTCAAATAATGCAGTCAGTCTACGATAGCGATGGTAATTATTTTTATTACAGTCCTACCTACCACTTTAAACACCTCATTAACCTCTCATATTTGGCCATTTTATAATCACCAATTAACCAAACACACGTCTATGAAATATGAGTGAAAGCCAAAATGCACAAGCAAACACAGAAAGTTCCCTGCCAGAATTTGAAAAGAGAAACCTTCTTAATGTGAGGTGACAATGCTAACCACTACAAAATCATGCCACCTGAGCTTTGTGCATCATCGCAGGCAGACAGCTCAATCTGCGAGAAGAAGGATAGCGGCAAGAGTGAAAGGAGAGGTTTACGAGATGGTAGCAATTGCAGGGCTGAAGATGTTAAAATTTTCATTGAGAGTGACCAGAACTGACATCATTAAAAATGAATTTATCAGAGGGACACCTCGGGTTGATTGATTTAGAGCCAGAGTTAGAAAGGCTGAGAGGGTTTGGACATGTGCAGAAAAGGGATAGCCAAATATACTGGACAAAGGATGTTGCTGCTGTTATGCAGGAGAAAAAAGAGAAAGACCAAAGAGAAGATTTATAAATGTAGTGAAGGAGAACATGCAGAGGGTTGGTGTGACAGAGGAGGATGTTAGGGATTGGATGAGATAAGATAGTCAGATAATCTGCTGTGGCAACTCCCTAAAGGGACCAGCCGAAAGAAGAAGAAGAAGAAAAAGCAGGTATTTGTCACTTGGGAGAGAAAAAATCCAGTGTTCTCTTGACAATTTCTTACATCTTAGCCTGTTACACCCTCCAGATTTTCCCCTACTATAACAAAAATCACTTGGCAACATCCTTTGCTTTCCAAAGACAAAAGTCAAAATTATGCAGACATGTGGCATTGTCATTTTGGGGCAATGCTTGAAAAGCTGATGGTGCTGTTTATACTGGCAGAGAAGTCAATAGTTTTTCATTGGTATATTACTGCATGTCACACCTGCATTTGACTAAACCTGAGCATGAACTTTAAACGAAGGACTCGTTATAGAACAGGACACTACCTGTATATCAGCTAATGGCCAGAGAACAGCTAAACTGCTCAAAAGTTGTCAAAGTGAACATATGGATGCAGAGGTCAAGGGGAAGCATGAACATTAATAGGCATTAAAAGGTGCAGTTTTGAATGTGTACTGGGAAGGAGGAGAGTCTGAGCAGGCTGAGAGGCAGGGCCCTGGCACCAGCACACAATCCATTTGTTCATGGCACAGGCCTTAATGGTTGAGCAGCTCTGAGCCAAAAACCATAAGGGAGCGCTTTAATCAAAACTCGCATACATTACCTCGCAGATCTCGGCAAACATTTGCAGAGGGGCAGGAGGTGAGCAAATTCCAGTTTGGCCTCTTAAACTAGTGGATGAAAGGGTGTAACTCTAAAACAACTTGGGTCCCTGTGCGTGGGCCACATGTCGGGGGTGGGGGGGAATTAGGAACGTGTGCAGTATCAGAATGGTGGCGGGCAATGGAGGTTTGAACACGGAGGTAGGATTAGGGCTGTCAATAGACCACAGTGTGGCTGATCCTGTCAGAGCTGTGGCTGGGGTTAAAGACCAGGAAATCACTCTCAGAAAGCACACACACACACACACAGACTTAATGCTGTGAGAGTGCAGGCTCTTGCTGACTTTCCTCTGGTGGCTGATGAGGTGTCCTAGCTGATTAATGCCACACATAACTTTGGAGGTCATTTCCAGGACTTTAATTAGGCCAGGCACTAACTAAATCACACTTAGACAATTGAGTTCTCAGTTGAGTATCTTCAATTAGGCTCAGCTGAAGGCCAGGAAACGTGATTACTGTGTTTACTTGAGGAGAAGTCCCAAATTTAAAGGTCAAGGGGGAATAATGGGATACCTACTGTAGATACTGGACATTCAGACAAAATGAAAAGTTATGCAGGGTCTTTATAGTAGTTATACATGCAGCAGTTGTTTGGGAGACTCATGTTAAGGTCAGACACACCCAAATCAGATTTACAAGCCAAATTTAAGTAATTTAACAAACCCTGTGGAGAGGTTGATCTCATTACAACACTGACCCATCCTCTCTGAAGCCTTCAGGAACTTGCTTTTTATAGTCTCTAATTAATTGACCATCAAACCTACCCACCAGCACATCTGTGACAAGTTATCTTATTTCCTGATTCATGGTTCTTCCTGTTTGCAGAGCTCTCTTCAAATAAACTGGGGTTTTTTGTCCAATTACATTACAGAGAAGAGGTGAGGGAACTGTCATGCCCGAGGTAAGTGTAAGCAGTTTAAAGCTAGTGAAGTGGCATTTTTTTGTCATCATTAATTTACTGTATCTATGTTAAAGCTGCACAAACTATTTTTTTGGGGGGGGTTTGTTTTACAATAGAAAAGACAGTAATTCTTGTTTTGGTTACATGGCCCAGAACGTAACTGTTTTGGTTCCCCCTCACTGCTCTCATCAAGTAGCAGCTGCAGGTAGACGTTTTCAGCTGGAAATCCATGACTGAACAAACTTTACACAACCTGCCCTGCCCACTATCAAACAGCAGACATTTAGTTACCATGTGGCAAACATCAAAAGCCATTTTGAGGTAAAAAAACAAAAAACAAAAAACAACAACAACCCATAAAACCCCAAAGCTAAAAGACAGTGCTGGACTTACAACTCATTAAACGTGCAAATGGATTATGGGTGGTAATGGGGTGAGGAGGAGGTTCTCTGTGGGTGGCCTTCTACTGAAATACAACTTATATATTTCTACTGATATTTCTACTAATGATACTGTGAGGTCTTCAGGACCTTTCAGAAGTGTTGCTGCAGTATTTTTGATCAATTGAAGGCTTTCGGGGAGCTTTTAGAACAACCTGATAATAATGAATTACACTAATCCAGCCTAGAAGTAATTAATTCATAAACAATTTTTTTCAGCATCACTCTGACACAGGATGTTTCTATTTTTAGAGATTTTGTGCAAATGCAAGAAAGCAGTCCTACATATTTGTTTAATATGGCATAGAAGGACACATCCTGATAAAAAAATGACTCCAAGATTCCTCAGAGTGTTACTGTAAACCACGGTAAGTATCTGGTTAGACACGATGTTTTAAGATTTTTAATGCCAGGTACAATAACCTTAGTTTTATGTGAATTTAGAAGCAGGAAATTAGATGTCATCCTCTCCTTTATTTATTTAAGAGATTCCTGCTGTTTGACTAATTGGTGACATCTGACCTTATAGAGAGAGAAAGCTGGGGATCATCTGCATAGCAATGGAAATGTATGCTATGTCTTCCAATTATACTGCCTAAGGGAATCATGTTTAATGTAGATATAATTGGTCTCAGCACAAAACCCTGTGGAACAAAATTAACCATTAATGTGTGAGGAAGATTCCCCATTTATATAGACAAACTGGAGTCTATTAGATATATATGGCTCAAACCAAATAATGCTGCTCCTTGGTACTTGGTGTCCCAGCATGTGAAAAAATATGGTGGGGCCTTTCTGTGTGGAATTTGCATTTTCTCGCATTTTCTCCCTTTGCTGTTATGAGTTCTCTGTGCATTCAGGCTTTCTCCCTCAGTCCAGTCACATGTATGTAAGGTCAATTTATAATTCCAAAGGTGTGAATGTGAACATGAATGGTAGCTTGCTTCTATGTGTTAGCCTTGCCATTGACTGTTAACCTTTCCAGGATGGATGAATAGATGGATTTTAGTTGGTTGTTCAGCCTCAGTGTCGTTAGAATGTTCTTTCATCTTTGTGTCACTGCAGCTGAAAATGGGAACATACTTCTGACAGTGTGGTGGGTCACACAACAATGCTTATTTTGCAAATAAAACATGCTTGGAATTATCTTTAGTGATTTCACTGTTACACTAAAACAAAGAAACACGAATGTCTTTATGTTTTCAGTTTACATGTTCACAGAAAAAAAAAAATGGAAAAAAGTATAAACCGAGCTTTTCTTGGAGTCCATGTCATTATTTATATATGTTTCAGGATGATTATTTTCTCCTGCACTCAGGATGTGAGATTGGTGCAAATGAGACTGAGTTAGGATTTATTCCTGTACCACAGAGCAGGTACAACACTAATGCAATAAACCTAACAGGGGAAAATAGATGGTACAGCATGGTGGGGTAGTGATCCTGGATTAAAATCCACCAGTTGGCCCTTACATGTAGAGTGTGCATGTTCTCCCTGTGCTTGCATATCCCTCCTACAGGTACTCCAGCTTCTTCCTACAGTCCAAAGACATAGATTTTCAGTTAACTGGTGTGAATGATGTTAGCTCTGCAATAGACTTGGGTGCACACTGCATTTTGCCCAGCTGGGATAGCCCCCCCTCCCACTCAACAGTGAGTAGGATAAGTGGTTAGGAATAGATGGGGAAAATAAACACAAATTTACACTGATGAGTAGTTAGAGTACATTAAATATTGTCTAGCACCAACACTTGCACGGATGTCTGTCAGTGCTAATGGCTTTGGGTAAAATAATTATGGAGCTGTTAAAAAGGTTGACAGGTTGTGTGTAATAATTTGCACTAAGTGAGGAAAGAAGCTTATGGTCTAACGGACAACACATTTTTTATGTTGCCACTGAAAAATCATTCACCATATCCAACTTCGAAAGAGTAAGAGCCTTAAAGGACCAAATGTCCCACTGAATCCAGCCCTGTTCAGCTACAGATATTCAGTTGTCAGTTTGTATACTAAATTTGGGAGGAAGTATGCCAGAATGTAAGCAAGTTGGAACAATTTCTGTTGCTAAAATTTTAAATTATTGATGGATTTTTAAAAAAATACCTGGGAGACAAATTGTTGGTATCGTAATACTTACTCTCTAATTTTTGTGACTTTGGCCGAGCTGTTCTAACAATGCAGGTGTGCAGGATATGAAAAGCTTGATGTGTTGAACTCCCACTGCTCAAACCTACTTAAATAAACCTACTTAGAAGTTTTCCTAAGTTGTGACCACTTTTGATCAAACTAAATCTATCTGGAAATATGTCACATTATAGAGAGTAATGACATCTCAGCTGCAATTTCTTCCTGACTTCTGCCATTTGCAGCCATTGAAAAGCACTGTTAATATAAGACTGCTCTAACTGAATGAAAGCTAATCAGAATCTGGAGTGAATAAAAAGAAACTTTAAACCAATTATTGCAGAGACTGTTTCGCTGTTGGCGGCTGCTGCTGATGGGGTGTGTAGTGAGCACAGCTAAGAGCTGAACGATGAAGGAAAATTGCCGCCAAGCAACACATCAGATTAAACCATGTGGGTGATGAATTTGGCCAAAGTCCTTGTGGTGCCTACTTCTCGCTGCCTCTCTGTCTGTTTCAGTCCCACGCCCACACAGCAAAGTTCATCAAGTCCTATCAAAGTGTTGTGCGGTCAGAGGGAACATGTTTTCTTTCCTGGATTCACCATTTTATGAGCGACTGCAATGTATTTCCCATATATAATCCCTCTTTTTGTCATTCCTCCCTGCCTCCTTTTTCCTGTTTTCCTTCTTCAATACATCCTCCTCTGTCACTGAAGGCATAACGCTCCAAGTGTCTGGCTAATGTTTTAAATGTTCAGTTAAATACTCATACTCTGGTTAAAGTAGGTGCACTCAGGGACAAGGCATTCATTATTTACACAAGAGAAGAGACTTGGGAGGAGAAAGAGAGGGAAGAGGGCGCAGCAGACAACAATACATTAGTCTGATCACAGAGGGCTATTCCATCTTGTTGAGAAGCAGTGTTTCATAATGCGCCATGGTGGAATGTTTTAACAGAACTCAGAGGAAAATGTATTGGGAATGGTTTGTGTATTTCAGGAGGTGGGCGGTTTGTGATGGATAAAGGTGAAAAGGAAATAAACACTGCAGACTTTCAAAGAAACCCCCACATTGGCTCAGACTTACAAAGAATAATAATTTCATGGATAGGATGCATATTGCATGGAGGGAACCCACTTGAAATAAATATTATGCTACAGCAGCATCACAGGTTAGGAGGTCAAAGCACAACATCCGAAAAGTTGAAAAACTGTGTAAAGAAATGCTAACTTTGTTGAATAAAAAATGAAAGCCTATATAAAGAAGACAGCACAAAGGGTACACAACTGTTAAAATACTGTAGGTACTTACTCCTTTTAACTTTAATAAGCATCATGTTGGGACAGGGGCAAGAAAAGACTGGAAAACTGTGTTATGGAAGAGAATAAACCACCCAGTGTTTGGTTAGTAACAACCTGGGTATTTAAAAAAAAGGTCTTTCAGCAAATAGGTCGGGAAAAAATGTCTCTAGAAAAATCCAGAAAAATTGCAGGCCTACACCACGTTCAATTCAATTCAATTCAATTTTATTTATATAGCGCCAAATCACAACAACAGTCGCCTCAAGGCACTTTATATTGTAAAGTAGATCGTACAATAATAGATACAGAGAAAAACCCAACAATCATATGACCCCCTATGAGCAAGCACTTTGGCGACAGTGGGAAGGAAAAACTCCCTTTTAACAGGAAGAAACCTCTG